>ML291599.1:54172-66135 GCA_005239495.1 Nicotiana undulata
CTTCTTCCCCCCCCCCCCCTCCTGTATCACGTTGACAGTTCTCTTTGGGGAAGGAGGCTTTGGAGGCTCCTGCATGTTCTTCATGTATGTCTATTTACCTTTATCACTAAACAATTCTGTTAAATAGCCCTGTTTTAATAAATGTTCAACTTTTCCTTGCAAAAATCTACAATCTGCAGTTCTATGCCCATGATCATTATGGAATTCACACCACTGATCTGGGTTTCTCCTATTTATATTAGACCACATCTCTTTAGGCCATTTAACTTTGTCTCCCACACTTCTTAGTATTGAAACAAGCCAGTACTGCCCACATTAAAGCTATGGTCCCCAATTCTGGTAATACCTCTTGACCGTTCATCTCGATCTCTCCTGGATCTAGATGAGGATGAGTTTATATCTCTTCCCGACAGTCTTGTATTTTCAAACCTGGGACGTGTGTCACGTCCCGAAGGTCCTAAGTAAGGATCGTACCTATTTTAATTTTCTCTGGTTCTGGACGTCTAGTTCTGGAATATTCTTCGTCTTTTGAACAAGCAATGATGTCTTCTTCTATTCTGAGTTTGGTATTATACCCGTTATATACATTGTTCCACGTCGTAGCTGGAGATTCCCTTAGACTTTCATTGAGCCGTCTCGTGGCTTCTGAACTTTTATCGTTTAAGTTGCTTGCAAATGCCATAGCTGCCCAATTATCGGGCACTCTGGTGATGAGTGGCGATTTTACCACTCATTTTTGCCTCTTTTCAGTAGATTTTGTGTTGCTCAATGGATATTTGAGGTTACTATCAGTGTATAATTGCTCTATTTGCAGGAAAATGATGCCATGAAGTGGTTAAGGCCAAATTGGAGTGAAATTGAGCAAAAGAGAGTAAAGAAGAGAAAAGAGGGGAACAATGGCCGAATGCGATCACATATGCAACATGCGAATCGCATTTCGAGCCCAGAAATCGCACACGGCAACAGAGAGTTGAGTCAAGTTTAATGAGTGAAATGCGGTCAAATATGCGATCGCATATCTCAAATGCGGTTCGCATTTGAATCGCATCAACATATGATGCCTGAAGCTCAATTGTAAATGCATCGCACGAATGCGATCGCACATCACTAATGCGGACCGCATCTCTCAAATGTGATGAACCTCTGGGGCCTAGGGTTTTGATATGCGATGAACAACGTGAAGATGCGAATCGCATCCCTGTTATGCGACGGGAATGCGATCGCATATCAGCCCGACAGGGGTGTTTTTGTCCACTTTTCACTCGAATTTTTGGCCCACTATAAAAAGCATACCTTGGCAACATCTTAAGGGGATCTGAAGATCGATCTTTGGACATATCTTGAGCTTTGTAAATATAATTTAGAGAGAGAAGAACAAGTTTTGAAGCTAGGGCTTTGCACACACACTTGGGTCTTGAAGATTTCATCATTTTGGTTAAGGATTCCTTATCCATTTATGTTTATTTCTTCATTTCCTTGTTTTGTATTGAATATCGCAGTGTGTAGTATTTTTCCAACACTTAAATCTTGTTTATGGGAATATTCATAGTTTAAGTGTGGATTAAATACCTTGTTGTGCTTATGTATTGAATGATTTTCTTATATTTATGAAGTGGGTGTTTGTTATTTTAATTATTCTTGTTCTTTAATGTTTCCAAAGGGATTAGCTAACCCTAGGACTCGCCCATTAACTCCGAATTAATTTTGGAAAAGATTATTTGGGGTTGGGAAAGATTAATTAACAAGAACTTGAGGATTTAACCCTCATTTTATAGATTCTACCTAGGGATAGGATTGAACTACTTGTAGCCAAACCCGGAAGTGCTTAATCTCCTAATTGGGCTAGGAATAATTCATTTAGGAAGTCTTGTTAGTCTTTGGGAAAAGCTAATTAAGAAATATTATCCGTGGCTAATTAACATAACTCACTCATATTTGTAAAATCGTGAAATACATTGGATCGTTACTTGAGTGTAATTTCCGATGCATTCATTCTTGTTGCCATTGATCATTTTACTCGCTTTCTAGGTTAGTTTATATTTTCGCATTTAGCTATAAACAATTATCAAAAACCAAAAATCTTAATTATTTGGCATTGCGCGATAAGTGATAACTCTCTAGCATTCCTAATCGCCCTCATATTGTTCTCTGTGGGATTCGACCCCAACCTTGTTGGATTACTATATTTGACAATGATCGCTTGCACTCTTTTAAGGTGTAAATTGAGCGTATCAAATTTTGACTGGGTAATTGCATTCTATCCCGTTGAAACCTTTCTACAAATTCACGGAGGAGTTCCGTGTCTCCTTGCTTTATCTTGAATATATCTTCCATTCTTTTCTCAACTTTTTGTGTACCAAAGTGTTCTTTTATGAATGAATATGCAAGCTCAGCAAAATAATCAATAGAATTTTCAGGGAGAAGAGAGTACCATGTTAAGGCTTCTTTTGTGAGTGTTTCCCCAAACTTCTTGATAAGGACTGATTCAATCTCTTGTTTTGTTAAGTCATTGCATTTGACTCCAGTAGTAAAAGCAGTCACGTGATCTCGTGGGTCAGTTGTCCCATCATATTTGGGGACGTCCGGCATATTAAACTTCTTGGGTATAGGCAAGGGTGCTGCACTTGGTTTCCAAGGCTGTTGAGACTATCTATCAACATAGATGCCCTTGATAATAGGTGGAACACCAGGGATTTGCTCGAAGCGGTCGTTCTGTTCTTTCATCTGTTTCTGCATGGTTAGTAATAAATTTTGTAACTCGGAGTTATTAGTCATACCTTGTCTCATTTCAAGAGATTCATTTGGAGTGTCTCCCCTGGCTGAGTTTATTAACCGAGATTGGGGATTTTCCACGACGATTGTATAATTTTGAGGCGGTGTTGGTGGTACTGGTGGTGCATGTGGTAATCCTCTTGAAAATTCTTGCAAAGCTTGCCCCACATATTCAGCAATCATTTGCTTTATTCGATCATGCTCCACTATTTTCCCATTATTGTTACGATGGTTATCAGATCTTTCTGGGGATGATTCCCTCAAAGCACGTGGGGTTCCTGGAGGAGATGGAACTGGAGTTCCATTCCCTTGTTGGTTGTTGTTGTCATTGTTGTTGACGTTGTTTTTGTCGTTGTTGTTGGAATTCAACATAATTTAGAGGATATCAATTGGTAAGCAAACTATGATTATCAGATTCCCGGTAATGGAACTAATTTGTTTAACCAAAGAATTAGATTCCTTGACCAAAGCTATTTTAGGATAAATGCGGGTTACTGATAATCGAGAAAATAATATAACAAGTAAAGAAATATTGAATAGACAATAACATAGAATGCAGAAAAGTAAGGTGGCTTGTATTCGAGAATTTAGATGATCTTGTGTGTTACATTTCTTCCCTTTTATATAGGGATTCTCCTAGTACAACGTTTTGGTTCATGTCATGTTTGCTCATTAATGGCTAATTATTACATTAATGATGTGTTACAATGAATAATTGTAACTGTTGTTTAGGAGTTACGTAACGTATAAGTCATTAACTGTTGATTACAATGAATCCGCATGTTGCTTTGTCTGGGTTCATTATGACCATATCTCTTCTTCTTTGTGAGGTTTCCCGTGGCTAATGTACTCGTGGGTTTATTAGTCTTGCCTCTTTACTTCGTTCCTTCTCATAGAATTATGTCCATCTGTGACATTTTCCTTGATCCACGTAGCTGGCTGAGTTGTCTAGGACTTGCTTACGTGTGAGGCTATTTTTTACCAATACAGAAGCCCTGACATATTGTTCTACAAATACTAGCGAGATACTTGGTTACATCCTAGACATAAAAGGGCAAAAATAGAAAAACTATGACAAAGACCAAAAAAAAGGACAAAAAATAACAGATGCCCTATGAAGTAAAGCCTTCTCTAAACTTAAATGGTTCCACATCCAAGTAGTAATAGCAGACAAAAACACTTATAAACAATAATGTGTTTGCTCAAATATTCCTAAGATTTGACAATTTTAGGTCTACTGTGTTAACCCAAATTTAACGCATAGAAACCTTTAAAACTAATACTTATTATTAGAGTCGAATCCGAGTCTAAAAGAACTCACCCGAGCCCTCGGGGCTTCAAACCAAACATGCACGCAAGTCTAAAAACATCAAACGGACTTGGTCGTGCGATCATATCATGAAATAACACCTAAAACTATGAATTAAACCTCAAAACTCATCATTTTCAACAAGAACTCTTAAAGTTCATAATTTCTCAACCGGATGTCCGTATCACGTCAAACGAACTCCCTTTTTCACCAAATTTCAAATTTAACCTTTTAATATCATAACAAATTTGTACCAGGCTCTGGAATAAAAATACGGGCCCGATACCAATGATTTTAAATATTATTTCGTTTCTTTAATTCTTAAACATTTCAGCAAAACAATTTCTTTCAAAAATTGATTTCTAAGGCTTGGGGCCTCGGAATTCATTTCCGGGCATACGCCCGAGTCCCCTATTTTACTGCGGATGTAACGAACCAGCCGGTCGTTTTGCGTATTAGGATCCCGTTCCCTGAGATGAAACCTTCCTTAGCAGGTATTCGTGCTTTTATGACTTGCGGAAGCGGTGGTTCGGGATTTGGGAATGATTTGAGTGGTTTAGGAACACTTGGTTCCTTAAGGTTGGCCAAATAGGCCAACCTTTAGGAACACTTGGTTCCTTAAGGTTGGCCAAATAGGCCAACCTTTAGGAACACTTGGTTCCTTAAGGTTGGCCAAATAGGCCAACCTTTAGGAACACTTGGTTCCTTAAGGTTGGCCTATTTGGCCAAGTTTGACTTCGGTCAATATTTTTGAGCAAACGACCTCAGAATCCAGTTCTGACAGCTTCAGTAGCTCCGTATGATGATTTCGGACTTGGGCGTATGTTCGGCTCGGGTTTTCGATGACCAGGGAGCATTTCAGCGCCCGAAATGGAAATCAGGATTTCCTTATATTTGAAATTTGGGTTGGGACGTGATTTTATGCTATCGAGATCCAAACGGAATTCCGGGACCGATAATACTTACGTATAGTCATTTAGGACTTGTATGCAAAATTTAAAGTCATTCTGAGTTGTATAGGTCAGTTCGGTGTATCGTTATAGGAATTCAAGAACTTGGAAGTCTTAAGTTATGAATTCAGGGGTTTTGGGATGTGATTTTGAGTTTTAGCGATGTTTTGAGTGTTCCGAGGGCTCAAGCAAGTCCGTTTTATGATTTAGAACTTGTTGGAATATATGGACAGGGGCTCGGGTAGGCCCAGGTGCCTCCCGGACACCACACGAGGCCAAAAACCAGCCAAAACAACTGCTGGTGCACTGTTGCTGGTGTGACCGTAGGTGCAATTGCCCAGCCGCAGGTGCGGGACCGCTCCTGCGGTCCCAGCCTCGTAGGTGCGAAAACCTAGGGGTCCCCCTTTTTCTGCAGGAGCGGGTCAGCCGGTGCGGAAACCCCTCCGCAGGTGCGACTCCAGCCCCTTTGTCCAATTTCCGCAGGTGCGAGCCCCAGGCCGCAGGCGCGGGACCGTAGGTGCGGTCCAAGGGCCGCAGGTGCGGAATTTGCTGTAGACAGCAGTATATAAGTGCCAGACTCGGGTTCTTCTTCATTTTTCACATTCAAAACTCCATTAAAGGGCTTAGGAGCTTGAGAAAACATGTCCGCGATCAGTTCTAGTGTAGGTAAGTAATTCCACTCCATTTTCTAGTTTAATTCACGAATTTGCCAAGGGAATTAGCTACAAACTATAGGAAAATTCGGGTTTGGTGAATTATCCAATTTTGTTATGAATTCATGTATAAAGCACATAATCATGATCCTTAGGCTTCGGGTAATGGGTTCCTTCAAGAATGCTAAATTTTGGAATTTCTTGTTAATTCTCCTTCTTTGGACTGAAATTGATTCAATTATGCCATGTTTGGCTAGTTGTGAGCCGTCGAGAGTAGATTTTTGAGATTCGGGTGCATCCTTGATCTGAGGGGTGATATCGTCACGGGGTGAGTCTTTTTTCTAACCTTGTAAGAGGGAAATTGTCCCCATAGGTATTCTATGTGTTGTATGTTTGTATTTGGGGGCTACGTGCGTACCTTGTGACGAGAGTCCGTACGTAGAGACTACTATTGTTATGTCCGGGTAGTGTAGGACCACAGCATTCCATGTATTCTGCCTTAAATTGAAGTATATGCTTAAGTTCATGCTTGATATACTGATGTCTCCCTGAGCTTTCATTTACTTAATAATTGGGAAAGATTGTGATGAATTGAACTTTAAATTTGTGTGTGCGTGATAGCCGCCTCGTAATTTACATTCCGGGAGCGGCATATGGTTTCCTTCACTCTTACAGGAGCGGTCCGTGCGCCACGGCGGATTTATAGTGCACTTACGGTATAGGTCGGTCGATCCTCGGCAATGCATAGGGATTTATTTGAGAATGCACTTATGGTACGGGTTGGTCGATCCCCTGGCAGTGCATGGACGAAGTTACATTATGATACGGTGTGATTACATTGATAGACGCACTTACGGTACGGTCCGGTCGATCCCCGACAGTGCGTAGTTGGACTCTTGGTAAGCATGCACACATGGTACGGGTCGGTCGATCCCAGGCAGTGCATAGATCTTCTTGATATGATTACATTATAAGCATGCACTCATGGTACGGGCCGGTCGATCCCCGAGAGTGCATAGCTATTCTTCCTCCTGACTCTAGCCGGTTGCTTTACACTTATGTGCGTATGTCTGTTTGGTGCTGAATTCCTGATTTATGATGTGACAGGTGGATGGGAAAAGAGATAGGGAAGTTGATACTACTTTTGATATTTATTTGGAAACTCTGTATTCTCTTTACAATTGTGGTGCATTGTTTACATGTCTACTGTTTTCCTTACATCCTGTTTTACATTATTATTGTTGGACTTTAGTGAGTATCGAGTCGATCTCTCGTCACTACTTCTTCGAGATTAGACGGGATACTCACTGGGTACATATTTATATATGTACTCATGCTGCACTTCTTTTCTTCTGTACTTGACTGTACAGGTTCGAAGGCTGGTATTTCGGATTTTCAGGCCGGGGCTAGGTACTGACTGACTATACTTCACGGTGAGCTGCTTCTCTCGGCGACTTCTTGGAATCCCCCTGGAATTTTCTTTTTTCATATTCTTTGCCTATTTCATTCAGACTGAGACTCTGTATATATTTTAGTCATTGTATATTCAGTAGTTTCCCTAGACACTAGTTCCTGGCACACACATAGTGTATATTTTGGGTTGTTGGCGGTACATATGTTATGCGACATGCCTATTAGTTGATTTTCCGCACTTGTAGTTTTATTTCACATCACCCGCCATTTTATGTTTATAGATGTTGGGCGCCATCGCGACCTGAATCGAGATTTGGGTTGTGACAACGTGGTATCAGAGCCTTAGGTTCACGTAGTCTCACGAGTCACGGGCAGACCCAGTAGAGTCTTGCGGATCGGTACGAAGACATATGTACTTATCTTCAGGAGGCTATAGGGTGTTAGGAAACTCCTTATTGATTTGTATCCTATCGTCCAGCCGATGATGTACTCAAATTTGATCTGCTACTCTCTCACAGATGGTGAGGACGCATGCTTCACATGTTTCTGATCCAGGGGAGGCTGCTACCCCCGCCGTTCGAGGCCGTGGTAGGGGCAGGGGTAGGGATCCTGTTCGTGGTAAGGGGAGAGGGCGTCCCAGGGTTGTACCGGTTGCATTGATTGAGGATCTGTATATTGAGGAGCAGGATGAGCTGCCTCCAGTAGCTCCAGCACCAACTGATTTTATGACGGCGCCGGGCTTCCAGAAGGTCATGGGTCGTATGTTGAGATTTATGGATACCATGTCGCAGGCGGGTATGCTTCCATCAGATCCTGCTACTTCTCAAGCAGGAGGGGGAGTACGAACCCCTACCTCTCAGGCTACGAGACCAGTAGTGGAAGCACATCGTACACCAAATACACCACCCGTGATTGGGGTTCAGCCTGGGGTGGCAGTACCAGAGCCCAGGCCAGTTGCAGAGGGTGACAAGTAGAAGATGCTTGATAGATGTACCCGACTTCGCCCGCCGACTTTCGGGGGTGAGCAGGGTGAGGATGCGTAGGATTTTATTGACCGGTGCAGGGATAGACTGCACAATATGAGGATATTAGAGTCACATGGGGTAGACTTCATCACATTTCAGCTTGAGGGTAGAGCTCGTCGTTGGTGGCATTCATATGTTCTTAGTAGGCCACGGATTCTCCTCCTGTCACTTGGGGTCAGTTCACTCAGCTATTCTTGGATAGGTACATTCCGCCGTCTGAGAAGGAGGAGCTTCAGGGCCTGTTTGAGAGGTTGGAGCAGGGACAGATGTCTGTGACGGATTATGAGGCGAGGTTTTCAGAGCTATCTCGCCATTCTCTCATGATATTGCCCACTCATGCAGAGAGAGTTCGACGGTTCGTGGCAGGCTTACATCCAGGCATCAGGACCTCCATAGCCAGAGAGGTTGAGATGGGTACCCCTTACCATCTTGTAGTCGAGATAGCTCGACGGATTGAGGGTTACCGTGCGAGGAGTAGGGAGCAGGGTCAGCAAGACAAGAGTGCCAGGTTTGCAGGTGACTTCAGGGGTGCTCCAGCCAGGGGCAGGGGTAAGTTCAGAGGTAGTCAGTTCAGTAGGCCTTCCTATTCAGCACCTCCACTACCTCCTACGGTTTTTCCAGCCAGGCCTCAGTTTAGTGCCATGCCAGAGCGCTCTTATCATCCTCCAGCTATCCAGAGTGCACCCAGCGGTTACTCCAGCCGTCAGAGATCCTCCGTTTCCTATTTCAGTGCCATGCCAGATGATTCTTACCGCCCTCTAGCTATTCAGGGTTCTTCTTCTTCTTCAGGACAGCAGGCTACGACGCCTAGAGGTTGTTTCGCGTGTGGGGAACTAGGCCACATGATCAGGCAATGTCCCAGGTATCGGGGCAAGGCCGTACAGCAGAGTCACCAACCTATGACTTCAGCACCTGCAGCACGACCACCTAGGGGTGGGGGTCAGGTTGGCAGGGGCCGTCCTAGAGGGGGAGGCCAGTCAGGAGGAGGTCAGTCAGCTCCAGCTCATTCTGGGGAGCTCAGTCATCGGGTGCTTCAGCCAGATTATATGCTATTCCGGCCAGATCAGACGGAGTGGCCTCAGACGCCGTGATTACAGGTATCATCTCAGTCTGTGGTAGAGAGGCTTCAGTGCTATTCGATCCAGGATCCATCTATTCATATGTTTCGGCATCATTTTCTCATTTCCTGGATGTTCCTCGTGAGTCTTTGGGTTCTCCCTTGTATGTGTCCACTCCTGTGGGCGACTCCGTAGTGGTAGACCGGGTCTACCGATCTTGTGTGATTGCTTTTTGTGGGCTTGAGACTAGAGCCGACCTGTTATTGCTTGATATGATTGATTTCGAGGTTATTTTGGGCATGGATTGGTTGTCTCCTTATCATGCTGTATTGGATTGACATGCTAAGACCGTCACTTTAGCCATGCCTGAGTCGCCTAGGCTAGAGTTGAGAGGTTCTTCAGTTAGTGCCTTCAGCCGTGTCATTTCCTTCATGAAAGCTCGGCATATGATCGAGAAGGGGTGTTTAGCCTACTTTGCTTATGTGCGGGACACCGCCGCCGAGTCTCCTACCATAGATTCAGTGCCTGTCGTTCGAGAGTTTTCAGATGTGTTTCTTTCAGACCTTCCAGGCATGCCTCCAGATCGAGATATAGATTTCTGCATTGATTTGGCTCCAGATACTCAGCCTATTTATATTCCCCCGTATCGTATGGCACCTAAGGAGCTAAAGGAGTTGAAGGAGCAGCTTGAGGAGTTGTTGGCCAAGGGGTTTATCAGGCCGAGTGTGTCGTCGTGGGGTGCTCCAGTCTTATTTGTAAATAAGAAGGATGGGTCCAGGCGGAGGTGCATTGATTACCGCCAGCTGAATAAAGTGACTGTCATGACCCAAAACCTGGTTCAGGTCGTGATGGGACCTAACGGCGAGGTTAGGCAAGCCAACATATAAATCCCCAGGAGTTACTACCCAAGAGCTCGATATTCTAGTTATTTACAATTTATAACAATTATAATGCGTAATATAGCAGCCATATGAGGAAGGGCCGTAGATACAAGCTGAACCACAGCTAGGCCAAATATATACAACCCCGAAACCCAACATAACTACAACAAGTGTGTGCCAGGACTAGTGTCACAGTGTCAACGGGCGATTACATAGATACAACAACTGAAATATATATATACATAAATATACAACCCTCAGTATGGGAAAAAAGACTGAGCAAAATGAAACTAGAAGACTCCAGGGGTGCTGTCAGGATGACGCCAAGAAGACAACTCATAGTATGGAGTGACACCGCGATCAGTATCTATCAGCAGATGGACGACCAGATGGACCAGCCTCAAGACCTGCACCATCAAGTGCAGAAAAAGAAAAGAAAGTGGAGCATGAGTACATATAAACAAATATGTACCCAGTGAGTATCCCGTCTAAACTCGTAAAGAGTAGTGACGAGAGGTAGAATATATACCCACTAAGATCCAGTACATAATAAAGTAAAGTACACGCCGAACAATAAATCATGTGAGAAAATACATCATGTATATGGACATGTAATCAACAAACAGGTAACTAATCTCAAACATAACCTTTCTTTGTAAGCTGATCATATGTATCACTTGTTTTCTTTCTCATTATCTGAAATGTCTTATCTTATTATCTCAATTGTTCACTTTCCAGTACTCAGTATCGTTTCTCAACTCTCCATCGCACGATCCCAACTCAATGCAAATGCTTGTATATATATATATATATAACCGACACAGACAAGACTGTCGGCCGAAGTCATAAGGGTGGGTCATAAGGACTGACTCGGTCATAAAGCTACACACGCTCGCAAATCATACCTGCGGCTCGTGCGCTGACTCGATAAAGTAAATCTCCACACTCCCGAATCATACATGCGACTCGTGGGCCAATATCTCTCCCCGCTCGCGAATCATACCTGCGACTCGGGGGCCAATGACATAAATATATACACTCTCCCGATCACGAATCATACCTGTGACTCGGGGGCCAATGACATAAATATATACACTCTCCCGATCACGAATCATACCTGTGACTCGGGGGCCAATGACATAAATATATACACTCTCCCGATCACGAATCATACCTGTGACTCGGGGGCCAATGACATAAATATATACACTCTCCCGATCACGAATCATACCTGTGACTCGGGGGCCAATGACATAAATATATACACTCTCCCGATCACGAATCATACCTGTGACTCGGGGGCCAATGACATAAATATATACACTCTCCCGATCACGAATCATACCTGTGACTCGGGGGCCAATGACATAAATATATACACTCTCCCGATCACGAATCATACCTGTGACTCGGGGGCCAATGACATAAATATATACACTCTCCCGATCACGAATCATACCTGTGACTCGGGGGCCAATGACATAAATATATACACTCTCCCGATCACGAATCATACCTGTGACTCGGGGGCCAATGACATAAATATATACACTCTCCCGATCACGAATCATACCTGTGACTCGGGGGCCAATGACATAAATATATACACTCTCCCGATCACGAATCATACCTGTGACTCGGGGGCCAATGACATAAATATATACACTCTCCCGATCACGAATCATACCTGTGACTCGAGGGCCATGAATGCATGAATGCATATATATATATGTATATGTAGACACCATGGAACTGACTCATCAATGCTCAACGGGGTCAGATATTCGCGTCTCTCTTGACAGTCAAAGTTAGGATTTTACATCATATTATCCTCTTTTATCATAATATCACCATGGTGGAACAATTCAAGTATAGGAAGGATTTACAATCACCTTCGTTTTG
>ML291602.1:444-20541 GCA_005239495.1 Nicotiana undulata
ATTTGACAAAAGTGATTTATTACCAGAGATATGATCAGAAGCGGCTGAGTCCACAACCCATTGTCCAAGAGTACTAGACTGGGAAACACAAGCAAAAGAATTACCAGCAACAGAAGTATCAGTCTGAGCTACAGAGGTCACTTGTGGAGATGTCTTCTTACTTGCGCGGTACTGAAGGAACTCATTATACTCTCCTTCAGATAAAGAAAGTCTCTGGTTACCTGTAGTCTCGGTCTGAGCAACATAAGCATTTTTGGGTGAACGACCATGTAAAGAATAGCACACGTCACGAGTGTGTCCAAGTTTATGACAATAAGAGCACTTGGGTCGAGGCCTTCAAAAACGACCTCCTCCTCGTATATTCTCCGTAGGTTGAGATGCCTGATTGTCCACTGACTGGGATACAAGAATAGATGAGTCAAGTGACTGGGATGAGCTTACCGGGTGACTTGGTGCTGCTGCAAGGCGAAGTAATCGAGAGAATAATTCATCAATTATGGGGACAGTCGGACTAGCCAAAATCTGATCGCGTACTGAGTCAAGATCATTAGGAAGTTCAGCAAGGGTAAGAACGAGAAACATCTTTTGTCGTTGCTCTTGTTGCTTCTAAACACTAGCAGAAACATGCATCAACTTCTCAAATTCCTCCATGACTGCCTGTACTAGTCCCAAGTAAGTAGACATATCTAATTCACGTTTCTTTTAATTTGTCAACCGCGATATTACGTCATAGAAACGAGATATGTCATTAGTGTATAAAGTTCGAGCCTTTTCCCAAACCAAATAACATGTCTGGAATGGACGAAACAAAGGCATCAACTTGGAATCAATAGATCTCCANNTGACAGATGAAGCCCAAGCTAAGTAGTTTGAACCTCCCATTAAAGGTTCTGAGGTAATCATAATACCGGAACTGCCAGAGCCCAGATTCTTGGACCCGAAAACATCAACCCCAAAAGACGTACTTGAATAGGCGAGAGGTCTATAAAATTACATCCAAATAATAGAAAGAACCAATTGGAAATTCCCTGAAACAGACGAGGGGAACACTGTAGTAGCCTAAAAAGGACTATAGTTGCCGGAAAACTTTCAAAGTACTCGAAATCGAAAAATAAAGGCACGGATAGGGTCGGAATGACTGTGGGGATAGGCTGCCTTGAAGAAGCGCAGCAAAAAAATGGCCGGAAGATGCTGCAAACGCCAGAAAGCACTGTAGCTCGCCGAAAAAATTCAAAGTCGTCGGAATCTGTCGGAAATAGCCCAAGTGGCTCGGAATGGATAGCCGAGCAGACTGTCCTCAAGGTGCGTGGCCAAAAAGTGACCGGAAGTGGGCACACGCGCCGGCGCGTGGGGGTCACGCGCGGCCGGAGGAAGGGCTGCTGACGGCGCGTGGGCTAGGGTTGCCGGAGATTTTTTCAGGGGTAGGTCGCCGGAGGCCGATCTACCTAGTGGTGGTGTTGGATTTTGCACAACACAGATGAAAAAGGGCATTTGACTGCGGCAGACCTGTGTTTGCCGGAAAAAATTCCGGTTGATTGATTTTCTTCTTCCCGGAGTCGCTGGAATTGATGCACAGCGATAAAACTCTCACAATAGCTCTGATACCATGTGAGAAAACACGGGAAAAAAATAATATCTTATTATTTTCAATGATACAGTGAGCCGTATATATATAGATATTACATGTCCTACTCCTAGTACACATATAATTAGGGTTAGTGTTATTTACTCCTATTTGACTACTTAACTAACATATACTATTTTAAAATTCTTGAAATTAGTAAAATTGAAAGATCCATGGGACTTACGCCCCATGTCTCAGGGCTTACGCCTCGCCTTGCAGATGTAAAATGCCTCGCCTCACTCCCCCGCCTTTTAAAACATTGATTGTAACTATATAGTTAAAGGAATATATATTTTGTTTATAAAGGGTGTGATGGGTATGAAAGAAAATATCTTCTAACTTTTTCATGTTTGGTTGGCTTAAATGTTTTTAAATTAGTAGCATGCATTTCCCTTCATATTCTTAGATTTTCCAAAACTCTTTCTAAACCTTCCACACCCTCACCACCCCACCCCCTCTCTCCAAAAAGACTTTTTTTCGAATTTTAATTTTTTTCGTTACCACCCACCCTATTACCCCTCCCCCCTCCCCGCAAAAGAAATTATTTTTTTAACCTTTTTTCTTTTGTAATTTCAAATTTCTGTTTTTCTACACCACTCAGGCCCTACTCCTACCCCACACACAAAAAAAGATTTTTTTAAAAAACTTTTTTTAATTTAAATTTCTAATTTTTTTTTCGTTTTTCTTCCCCCCCCCCCCCCCCCCCCCCCAAAAAAAAATTAAATATATTTTTCAATTTTAGTTTCTTTATTTTTCGTTTTAAAGGTTCAAATTTTACAAGTTCCAAAGTTATGAGTTCGGAGGCTTTATTTGTTTAAAAGTTTACGGGTTTAGAAATTATAAAGTTTATGAGTTCGAAATTTCGCGATTTCGAAAGTTTATGAAATTTGTGGGTTGAAAGGTTGTTGGTTCGAAAATTTATGGCTTTATGTTTATTATATCAAAATTATTTATGAATATTTTTGAGAAGTTATTTTGTTTAATTTGCTTACCAAATACTAAAAATAAATAAGATTACTACTTGTTTTTCAAGAAAACATTTTCCACGAAAAATATTTTCCGTTATACCGAACACACCCAAAGTTTCCAACATGTTAATAAGTGTTTAGTTGTGTCCCACATCGGTGAGGAAAAGGGTGTTTTGGTCTCCTTATATGGTTTGGTCAATACTCACCTCATAAGCTAGCTTTTGGGGTTGAGTTAGGCCCAAGTTTCATTCTTATCATGGTATCAGAGCCAGGCTTATCCCAATTATTGTTACCGATGTTGGGCCCCTATTTATGTTGTCTACACTCTAGTTTGAAGGCCTGAGCATGGGGGGAGGGGGGAGGAGGGTGTTGAGTTGTCTCACATCGGAGGGATTTAAGATCATTGGTCTCATTATATGATCTTGGGCAACCCTCACTTCATAAGCTAACTTTTGGGGTTGAGTTAGGCTCACGGTCAATTTATCATGGTATTAGAATTCAGAATCAAGACATCCATTCTCCACCTATGTGGAACACAAGTCAACACCGCTCTCACGCCCAGGCCTGCAACTGGAGCGTGGACAATATAAATGAGGGCCAACATTGGTAACAATAAATTGGGATGAGTCTGGCTCTGGTACCATGATATCATGGTATCAGAGCTGAAGCTTCGGGAGAAAGGGGAGAAAGAGGAGGAAGAAAGGGCGGAGAGTGGCCGAGGAGATGGTGGCGATTTGGAATTGGAACCAAAGAATGCACAATTATCGGTAAGAGACTTAGTTTGTTGCCTAAACAACAACGTTTTCTGCAGTTTACTACATGTTCCTGACATTCTTCTCCTTTTTAGCTCTTTCTATAGAACGAGAAAGAGAAATATAATGGACTTTAGGGTTTGGGTTTGTATGGCAAAAAAATAAATAAAATACGAACGTGAAATTGGAGAAGAAGAAGAGGAGAGAAAAAGTTAAAATAGTGACAAGTATTTTTTTTGAGGTGTCGAGTTGTCCCACATTAGAGGGATTTGAGGTTCTTAGTCTCCTTATATGGTCTTGAGCTAACTTTTGGGGTTGAGTTAGACCCAAAGTCCATTTATCATGGTATCAGAGTCAGACCCATCTCAATTTATTGTTACCGATGTTGGGCCCCCATTTATATTTTCCACGCTCCAGTTGCAGGCCTGGGCGTGGGAGAAGGGGGGAGGGGGTTGAGTTGTGTCCCATATCGGTGGGGAATGAGTGTCTTGGTCTCCTTATATGATTTTGGGCAATTCTTACCTCATAAACTAGCTTGTGGGTTGAGTTAGGCCCAAGTGTCATTTTTATCAAGAAGATTCATCTCAAACGGACTAAAGCTGTGATGGAGTAACAAAGTCTATATTTTTTGTTTTCCATGTTCGACACTTCTGCTAATATGTTATTAGTTTGTTAGGTTTTTGTGAACTGCTTTTATTCACTACATTTGCTCTATTTTTTTTTTTTTGGTTTCTCATCCGTGTAGTACCCGTATTGGAGCCCGATTATATTCGGATTCGCGCCGCGTATAGCCCCTTTCGAGGGAAAGCGCTCCCTACCAAGGATTTTTCCATACCCGGGGCTCGAACTCGCACTACATTTGCTCGAAATTGAATAGTTTCACTAATAACTTCAACAAAATAAATTAATTTCTTGTATAACTGGTGTTTTACTTGAATAAAAACATTTCTTTTGGATTTTTTTGACAAATATGGTAGTACATAACAATTGCTACGAAACGAATCTATACTATATATAGGAATCTGATATTGAGCTTGATTTTACTTAGATTATTTTTCTGTATTTAGTGTATCTATTTTCCTTACATATAACTCTTTCATGTTTTTCAAGTTCTTACATGTTTGGAATTGTAATGAATTGAAAAGTTTTTGTCTTCGTGCATGTTTTCAAATTCTAATTCTTTGTCCATTTCTTTTTTGGACCATGTGCAAGTAGCATAGGTTCTATTTTTTCATATATAGACAACGCGTTTAAGGTGACTTATTCATTTTTTATACTTAACATAAGCACTTTAATTAATAATGATAGATAATACGTACATCATCTTCTATATTAAATACAATTATTTTATTTAAAATTCAAATATATGTGAAAGTTTTTTTTTAATAATAGGAATTCTTAATAGTTAGAATTCAAAATTGAATAACATTTTAATTCATATTAATTATCAGTTTTACTTGAATTATAAAATAACTATAACTCCTTAGTTTAATTCATGTTCAAAGAAGAAATATCGAAAACTTAATTTCAAATTTCTATTTATCAAGATCTAATTACAACTAAATAACATATATGGAGGAGCAAAATTACATCGATTTTGATAATATTTTTATGAATTATGGAGTAATGAAAATATCAAGGTATATTTTCTTCTACTTCTGATGATAAATTCAAATAAAATTACTATATTGTCAATTCAAACGAGAGAAATGAGTTTGAATATAATAATAAACAAGTAAAAAAAATGATAAAGTTCACAAAGAATAAGTAAGAACTTCTGTTACTTAATTGATAATATCAGTCCCGGCTCCTTCTATATTCAATGATATTTTAGGTTCTGCCAAGACCCGAAATCCCACCTTCAGTCCATGATTGTGTCTAACGTTGAACCCGCTAGACAAGCCAGCGTATTAATTATATTAACTTATTAACACTAGAATAAGCAGGAATAACTAGAACAATTATATTTAAAATACGAAAGGTAAGTAAATTCAGAACTAAATGACAAGTCTCGAAATACATCCCGTTAAACATAACCGAGAAACTGGAGTCACTAACTCACGAACATATCTAAAAGATGACTAAATACAAAGGTCTGAAAATAAACGTATACAATTGCCTTTGGAAATACATGATAAGACAAAAAAGGAAAGGGATAGAGGTGACGTCAGCGCCCACGAACGTCTGCGGGTCTACCTTGAAGTCTCTGGTGTGGACTGAAGGACTCCTTCTGTCAGTGTCCACTGGGTCCGACTGCGTAATCTGCACAACATAAAGAAGTGCAGGTGTAGCATTAGTACAACCGACCCTATGTACTGAGTAAGTGCAGAGCCTAACCTCGGCAAAGTAGTGACGAGGCTAGACACGACAACAATAATCTACCTGTACAGTTCTACAAGATATAGCAGGAAAATAACAGGAATTAAGCAGTTAAGCAAAGTAGTACGGGGACAAGTAAGGGGGTAACAAGTAGGAAACAAGAATGAAATACCGAATGCAATAAATAAACAGATGAAACGAATGGCTCGGTATCACCCTTCGTGCTTTTACTCTCGTCCTCACGAAGAAAATAAATAAATATAAGAAATGAATGGCACGGCATCACCCTTCGTGCTTTACTCTCTTCCTCACAGTGCAATAAATAAATAAATGAAATGAATGGCACGGCATCACCCTTCGTGCTTTATCTCTTACTCACACTACAATAAATAAATAAAAAAAATAAATGGTATGAATGAATGACACGGCATCACCCTTCGTGCTTTACTCTCTTCCTCACCCATATAATATAAACAACAAGTAACAACTTGGCAAGGAAGTCAACAACAGATAATCCAATTCATAACCACCCAACAAGGGGAATGTCGACCAAAATAAGAATATTTGCCCGTCAAGGGACTCAGCTATTACCAATCTCCCACAAGTACAAAACTTAATGAAACAGATAATCTACTGAAACAATACATCACAAGTCCTTAATCAAGTATCCTCAGTAGTTAACCAACTTCCACAATGAATTTAATTCATACCACAATGAATATCGAAGCAATAACATATAATACAACCAAAACCGACTCACGGGCATGCTTGACAAACAATGCATAGGTACTCGTCACCTCACCTATACATTGAACATGATAAAACAAGTAGCACATACGACTCAACACCTATTCCCTCACCAAAGTTAGGCTAAACACTTACCTCGGCTCCAAGAACGCAAAATCAAGCCTCTAGCACCGCTTTTCCTCTCGAATCGAACTCCGGAACGATAGTATCTAGACATAATCGACTCAATAATTCAATCCCAAACCCTAAATATAGATTTCTTATCATTCTTCCAAAAATACCAAAAACCGACCCCGGGCCCGCTCGGTCTAAACACGAGGTTCGGACCAAAACTCGATCACCCATTCCCCCACGAGCCCGAATATACGATTTGTTTTGAAATCCGACCCCAAAATGAGGTTGAATTCCCAAATATTCCATAAACCCTAACTCTACCCAAAGCCCCAATTTCTACCCTTGATTTCATGTTTTTAAACCTAGATTCTAGTGATTGATGAAGAAAAATGGAAGAAATTAGTGTTAGGATCACTAACCTAAGTGGCTATGGTGGAAGGATGGCTTGGAACTCAGCTATAGGGTTTGGAGAAGAAGAAGAAGGTGAAAAATTATGAAATTCCCGTGTTGGATTCTGTTTTGGGCTATTTAAAATCACTGGAGGAAATTGCTCTTCGTGTTCGCGGGCCCATGGCCGCGTTCGCGAAGGGTTGACTTCTATGACCTATACGTTCGTAGGACCTTGGCCGCGTTCGCATAGGTTTGACTCCCCAGACCTATGCGTTCGCGTGCTACAGGCCGCGTTCGCGTAGGCTTAAAGCTAGCCAGCCCCCCAACCCAACCTAACTCTATGCGTTCGCGACCCTGGGGACGCGTTCGCATAGAGACACTATTCAGTGCTCCGCGTTCGCGTAGAGTAAAATCCGAGGCGTGAAGGATATTTTCCTCAGACACCAGATTTGTTCCAAAGCACCAGAAATTTCTAAGTTTTAACACTCCGACACCCCCCCCCCCTCCTCGAAACTCCCCCGAGCCCTCGGGGCTTAAAACCAATGCACACACCACTCCATAATTATCCTACGGACTTATTCAAGTAATTAAACCACCAAAATAACATCAAAAACAAAGAATTAAATCTCAAAACCTATGAAAATGCTCAAAACTTCAGTAACCTTC
Organism: Nicotiana undulata; assembly: GCA_005239495.1. Taxonomy (NCBI): domain Eukaryota; kingdom Viridiplantae; phylum Streptophyta; class Magnoliopsida; order Solanales; family Solanaceae; genus Nicotiana; species Nicotiana undulata. The sequence goes on from ML291602.1 coordinate 8,025, forward strand.
AACTTTTCCATTTTCGATCCGAAACACGTCAAATCAAGTTCGTTTTACACCAAATTTTACAGGTAACTCATATAACACATATTGAACCTGTTCCGAGCTCCGGAACCATAATACGGGCCCGGTAAAATAGGTTTCATATCAAAGTTCATTTTCAAAAGTCTTTATTATTTTCAGAAAATAATTTTCTTTAAAAATTCATTTCTCGGACTTGGGACCTCGGAATTCGATTCCGGGCATACGCCCAAGTCCCATATTTTCCTACGGACCCTCCGGGACTGTCAAATCACGGGTCCGAGTTCCTTTACCAAAAATGTTGACCAAAGTCAACTTTAATTAATTGATTACAATAAATTCAACTTATTATCAAAAAAATTCACATAAAGGTTTCCCGGTTACGCGCCCGGGCTGCGTAGCACATTGAGGTGAGATAAACGGAGGCTTTCGGGGCCTCGGAACCCAGTTTTGGCTAAATTAACACAAGATGACCTTTTGGGTCATCACAATCTCTACCTCTAAAACAAACGTTCGTCCTCGAACGGACATAGAAAGGTACCTGAATCAGTGAAAAGATGGGGATATCGGCTCCACATATTGGACTCGGACTCCCAGGTAGCTGCCACAGCAGGCTGACGTCTCCACTGAACACGAATCGAAGGATAACTATTCGATCTCAACTGACGAACCGGCCGAGCTAATATGGCTATCGGCTCCTCCTCATAAGTCATATCCTTGTCCAACTGCACACCGCTGAAGTCAAGAACATGAGATGGATCTGCAATATACCTCCGGAGCATAGATACATGAAACACTGGGTGCACGGATGATAAACTCGGTGACAAGGCAAGTCTGTAGGCTACCTCTCCTACCTTGTCCAAAATCTCAAATGGACCAATGTACCTAGGGCTCAACTTGCCCTTCTTCACGAACCTCATCACGCCCTTCATAGGCGACACTCAAAGAAATACCCAGTCTCCTATCATGAAAGCCAAATCTCGAACCCTGCGATCCGCATAACTCTTTTGCCTGGACTGATCTGTACGAAGCCTATCCTGAATGATCTTCACCTTATCCAAGGCATCCTGGACTAACTCAGAACCCAACAACCTAGCCTCTCCCGGCTCAAACCACCCGACTGGGGACTGACACCGCCTACCATACAACGCCTCGTACGGAGCCATCTGAATGCTCGACTGATAGGTATTGTTGTAGGCAAACTCAGCTAAAGGCAAAAACTGATCCCATGAACCACCAAAGTCAATGACACAAGCCCGCAACATATCCTCCAAAATCTGAATAGTACGCTCGGACTGTCGGTCCGTCTGAGGATGAAATGCTGTGCTCAACTCAATCTGTGTGCCCAACTCTCGCTGAAATACTCTCCAGAAATAGGAGGTAAACTGAGTGCCTCGGTCTGATATAATGGATATGGGCACACCATGCAATCTAACAATCTCTCTCATATAGATCTTTGTCAACTTCTCCGCTGAATATGAAACTGATACCGGAATGAAGTGTGCTGACTTGGTCAACCTATCCACAACAACCCATACTGCATCGAACGTCCTCTGAGTCCGTGGGAGCCCAACTACGAAATCCATGGTAATACGCTCCCACTTCCACTCGGGAAGCTGAATCTGCTGCATCAAACCACAGGGTCTCTAGTGCTCGTATTTAACTTGCTGACAGTTCAAGCACCGAGCTACATATGCTACTATATCCTTCTTCATCCCACGCCACCAATAGTGCTTCTGCAAGTCCTGGTACATCTTTGCGGCGCCCGGATGAATGGAATACCGGGAACTATGGGCCTCCTACAATATCGATTCACGAATTCCCTCAACATCGGGTACACAAATACGACCCTGCATCCTCAAGATTCCCTCCTCATCAACATATCTAAAAGATGACTAAATACAAAGGTCTGAAAATAAACGTATACAACTGTCTTTGGAAATACATGATAAGATAGAAAAGGAAAGGGATAGAGGTGATGCCAGGGCCCACGAACGTCTGCGGGTCTACCTTGAAGTATCCGGTGTGGACTGAAGGACTCTCCCTCTGTCAGTGTCCACTGGGTCCGGCTGCGTAATCTGCACAACATAAAGAAGTGCAGGTGTAGCATCAGTACAACCGACCCTATGTACTGAGTATGTGTCGAGCCTAACCTCGGTAAAGTAGTGACGAGGCTAGACACGACAACGATAATCTACCTGTACAGTTCTACAAGATATAGCAGGAAAATAACAGGAATTAAACAGTTAAGCAAAGTAGTACGGGGACAAGTAAGGGGGTAACAAGTAGGAAACAAGAATGAAATACCGAATGCAATAAATAACAGATGAAATGAATGACTTGGCATCACCCTTCGTGCTTTTACTCTCGTCCTCACGAAGCAAATAAATAAATATAAAAAATGAATGGCACGGCATCACCCTTCGTGCTTTACTCTCTTCCTCACAGTGCAATAAATAAATAAATAAATGAAATGAATGAAACGACATCACCCTTCGTGCTTTATTCTCTTCCTCACAGTGCAATAAATAAATAAATAAAATAAATGGTATGAATGAATGACACGGCATCACCCTTCGTGCTTTACTCTCTTCCTCACCCATATAATATCAACAACAAGTAACAACTTGGCAAGGAAGTCAACAACAGATAATCCAATTCATATCCACCCAACAAGGGAATGACGACCAAAATAAGAGTGTTTGCCCGGCTAGGGGCTCAGCTATTACCAATCTCCAACAAGTACATAACTTAATGAAACAAATAATCAACTGAAACATCACATCACAAGTCCTTAATCAAGTATCCTCAGTAGTTAACCAACTTCCACAATGAATTTAATTCATACCACAGTGAATATCGAAGCAATAACATATAATACAACCAAAACCGACTCACGTGCATGCTTGACAAACAATGCATATGTACTTGTCACCTCACCTATACATTGAACATGATAAAACAAGTAGCACATATGACTCAACACCTATCCCTCACCAAAGATAGGCCAAACACTTACCTCGGCTCCAAGAATGCAAAATCAAGCCTCTAGCACCGCTTTTCCTCTCGAATCGAACTCCGGAACGATAGTATCTAGACATAATCGACTCAATAATATCAATAATGACTCAATAATTCAATCCCAAAGCCTAAATATAGATTTTCCATCATTCTTCCAAAATTACCACCGGCCCGCTCGGTCCAAATACGAGGTTCGGACCAAAACTCGATCACCCATTCCCCCACGAGCCCGAATATACGATTTATTTTGAAATCCGACCCCAAAACGAGGTTGAATTCCCAAATATTCCATAAACCCTAACTCTACCCAAAGCCCCAATTTCTACCTTTGATTTCATGTTTTAAACCTAGATTCTCGTGATTGATGAAGAAAAAAGAAAGAAATTAGTGTAAGGATCACTTACCTAAGTGGCTATGGTGGAAGGATGGCTTGGAACTCGGCTATGGGGTTTGGAGAAGAAGAAGAGGGTGAAAAATTATGAAATTCCCCGTGTTGGATTCTGTTTTGGGCTATTTAAAATCACTGGAGGAAATTGCTCTTCGCGTTCGCGGGGCCATGGCCGCGTTCGCGAAGGGTTGAATTCTATGACCTATGCGTTCGCGGGACCTTGGTCGCGTTCGCGTAGGTTTGACTCCCCAGACCTATGCGTTCGCGTGCAACAGGACGCGCTCGCGAAGGGTTGACTTCTATGACCTATGCGTTCGCGGGACCTTGGCCGCGTTCGCGTAGGTTTGACTCCCCAGACCTATGCGTTCGCGTGCTACAGGCCGAGTTCGCGTAGGCTTAAAGCTAGCCAGCCCCCCAACCCAACCTAACTCTATGCGTTCGCGACCCTGGGGACTCGTTCGTGTAGAGACACTATTCAGTGCTCCGCGTTCGTGTCTCCCTCTACGCGTTCGCGTAGAGTAAAATCCCAGGCCACAATATTTTACCCTTCGCGTTCGCGAGTGTCACCCCGCGTTCGCGAAGGGTATTTTCCTCAAACACCAGATCTGTTCCAAAGCACCAGAAATTTCTAAGTTTTAACACTCAGACACCCCTCCCCCCTCCCCCCGAAACTCCCCCGAACCCTCGGGGCTTAAAACCAAATGCACACACGACTCCATAATCATCCTACGGACTTATCCAAGTAATTAAACCACCAAAATAACATCAAAAACAAAGAATTAAACCTCAAAACCTATGAAAATTCTCAAAACTTCATTAACCTTTAACTTTTTCATTTTCGATCCGAAACACGTCAAATCAAGTTCGTTTTACACCAAATTTTACAGGTAACTCATATAACACATATTAAACCTGTTCCGTGCTCCGGAACCATAATACGGGCCCGATAACATAGGTTTCACATCAAAGTTCATTTTCAAAAGTCTTTATTATTTTCAGAAAATAATTTTCTTTAAAAATTCATTTCTCGGCCTTGGGACCTCGGAATTCGATTCCGGGCATACGACCAAGTCCCATATTTTCCTACGGACCCTCCGGGACTGTCAACTCACGGGCTCGGGTCCGTTTACCAAAAATATTGACCAAAGTCAACTTTAATCAATTGATTACTAAATTCAACTTATTATCAAATTTTTTCACATAAAGGCTTCCCGGCTACGCGCCCGGGCTGCGCACGCACATCGGGGTGAGATAAACGGAGGCTTTCGAGGCCTTGAAACACAGTTTTGACTAAATTAACACTGGACGACCTTTTGGGTCATTACAGGTTCTCAAGCTTTGTGTCTTTTGCTTTGTAAATATATACGACTTTTAAATCTCTAGAAGTTATTGACATAAGTGCTAAAAATATTTCAAAATTCATAATTATATTAGTTAATAACCAAAAATACAAAAGGGATATTGCATTTTTTTTACAGAGAAGAAACGACTGTGTTTAAAACGCTGATTTGTAGAAATACTTGGGAAAAAAAGTACATTGTATATTAAGATGAAGCAAGGAAAAATATATAATTATATTATGACAAATAACATTTGTATATGATTATATAACAATTAACGATTGAAAAATATCAATTTTGGAAGTTAATTTTTTAATATTCTTCACTTTCACGCGCCTAAATGAAAGAGTATATATCCATGCACTTTAACACATCGACATTTAGAGTATATCAATTATCAAATAACCATCTTTATAGCTAAGACGACTAAAAATTGTTTAGGAATTTTTTTTAACATACGCTTCATATTTTTTGCTAAGTAGCATAGTCATTTTAGAATCCATTAATAATAAGTAATTTCATTACAATCTTGACCTCCTACTTCTATAAAAATATATATCATGGTTATGTGCCTGGATAGAAAAAGAAAACTCACTCCAAAACGAAAAGAGTTAATAAAAAATATAGCGATTAAATAATACCTTTGCAATAATAATTTAATATTTTGTTAGATTTAATTCTATAACTCAAACAGAAATTTTAATATAATATTTATGTAACTTTCTAATTTTATATTCATTAAGATATGGTATATGTACAACGCGCGTATCCTAAAACTAATTCGCTAATATATGGAAAAGCCAGACAATTTTTTGTAAAAAGAAACTCATCCATGCCAACCTATACATATTTTTTTTTGTTCCCACTTGTAAAATACACTTGGTTTGTTGCCGTAGATGTGGAATGTGTATGCTTTTGCACACTGTTACCGTGTTTAGTTTGTCATGTTTTATCGTTATTTATATAATTAACTAGTGTCGACATAATTAAATTATAATCTATGGTTGAGTTAAATAAACAAAACTTTAGAATTTCAAATACTCCCTCCTATCTTATTTTAACTATCATTTAACTCAAAAAGTTTGTCCCAAATTATTTGTTACTTTAGGAATTTAAGATTACATTTGTTAATAGTTTCCAACTATATCCTTAATATTAAAAAAGTACTATCCCCAGTCCACCTTAAGTGATTTTTTGGCTTTTATTTGTGGTCCACAATGTTCGATTTTTTAAAATATAAAAAAATAAATTAACTTCTTCTTTTCAAAGTTGTCCTTGGAGTAAAGAACCTAGGAGTAATTTGTTATATTTTCAATGAGTAAATTTAGATTAATATATTCAATTTTATTATTAATTAATGCTAAAAAGTGATTTTTTTAATATGTGTGAAAAGAGCCAATAAAATCGTATAAAGTGGATCGAAGGGAATAATACTTCTTTTTAATGCTGCTCAATTCTCAAAAAAAAATATTTAATAAGGATAATTTCGTAAACTATCCATTGAATTACTCCCTCCGATCCAAAATAAGTGATATTTTGGATTTTTTCTTGTGGTCCAAAATAAGTGATTTTTTCAGATTTCAAGAATGATTTAATTATTTTTTCCCTACATTGTCATTAGAGTAAATAGTGTTGGAGTATGTGTTAGGAGTATTTATGTGGAATAGTAAATGTAATATGATCAATTTTATTGCTAATTAATGCTAAAAGATGAATTTCTTAATGTGCGTGAAAACAGACAAAAAATCACTTGGATCGGAGGGAGTATTTTTAATGAACGTAAAAAGAGGTAAAGCAACCGTTAAAATGCCACCAAAGGAGTAAGTTTTAACTTGATTTGCAAGAATTCAATTCATCTTCATACCAAGGTTGGAGATTTAGATTAGATTATTAATGAAGTTAAACAATAGTATTTTTTAAATTTGTTTTTGAGGAATGTCGATCATTTTCTTACTAAAGTTTGGAATTAGAGATTTCAGGAAAACTTTGTGATAATTAAGGTTACAATGATTGTTAAAATAATTTAATAATTTTAGGAGTAACATATTATATTGAAATAATAATGTAGGAATTATAATATAAAATTAAATAACAATTTTAATATATAAACTTATAGAATAAAGTTTTATCGTCATTTATAACCTTGATTTTTTTCAAAGGACTACAATTATATCATTGACAATATCAAAATTGAGATATAAATTTTGAGATTTCAAAAACACAATATTTAATTTTCTTTATGCGATAAATTTGGTTAGGAGTTTTCAAAGCAAATGGAAGAACCGGATTCCTGTGTCCACGTACTATTCCCAGATATTTTCTCATCACTCACTACTTGTCACTGCTTTAAATACCGTCTCTTCCCCTTCACTTGTTCACTCATAACAACCTTTCATTCTTCCAATTCTCATAAAAAAAACTCATCTCTCTCTCAAGATCTAAAGCTTTGTCTATGGCAACCATGGCATCAACCTTGGCCTCCTCTGTTGTTGTTTCTAAGATCAATTTCTTGGACACCAACAAATCATCTTTCTCTGGTGTCCCTCTTTTTTCACAAGCTAGACTTAAACCTGTTAAATCCGCCCAACAAAACATGACCATTTCCATGTCTGCTGATTCCTCTCCTCCTCCTTATGATCTTAACGCTTTCAGTTTCAACCCAATCAAGGAATCCATCGTCTCCCGCGAGATGACACGTAGATACATGACCGACATGATCACCTATGCTGACACTGATGTCGTCATCGTTGGCGCTGGCTCTGCTGGTCTCTCTTGCGCTTATGAGATCAGCAAGAACCCTAACGTTCAGGTATCATTTTTATTTTCATTTTTGTCTCTTTATTTTTTTCCTACGGTATCGTCCAAATTTAAGTTGAGATAAATCTAGGCCTTCTGCAGGATGCTTTAATATATGTACCTGGCAGATTGTGATACAAAAAGACAAAAGTGACGAAAGACCAAATATTGGTTTTTGTCAATTAATTTTAATATATTTTATGATAAGGAAATACTAACAGAAGTGATATACGGTTCAATTCAGCGAGGAAATGGGCTATTATAGCCATTTAATAGATCTCTTACGTAGATTTTTCATATTTCTAAAAAAGAGATAAGACCATAAAGAAAACAAGTTTGTAAAGACATACAAAATCATATAGACTCAAATTAGCTTTCCCTCTAAAGTTTCATTTAAATACTCAGGCTTTTTTGTGTGTGGAAGAATTGGCACCTGTGACGTGTGCCTAATGGACATTTTCAACTAAATTCTAACAGCGGAAAGATGGAAATTTTGGAATTTGTTTTTTGGCTTCGCTTGTATTTCTACTAAATTGAAAAGGATAAAAGAAAATTCATATAAGACTTGGCAGCTGAGAGGAAAAAGAACACGGGCTTCTTATTAAAGGTACTTGAAGGTTTACTCGTACCTACAAATCATGTGACACCTTTTTCCTTAGGCATTGTGCAACTTGAGTGAGTGCGATCAAGAGAAAAATCACATGTTTATTAGCCAAAGTTGTTTATATACTTGTGAACCGGTGAAACTGCTTTTGAGGTAATCTTATCCTGAATTTAGGATCTGAAGTTAGTAAGTCCAAAATTGGTTTGCATATAGTGGCGGAACTAGGATTTCAACCTTATGAGTTTTGGATCTTAGTATCCGGCTTCAAGCGTTAGCGATTGGATTCTAAATTTAATATTTTTACTTATTTGATGAATTTAAACATCAAATACACGATTTGAGCAAAAGCTTTCCGGTTCAACCGAACTTGTAGTTTGGCTTGTACCTCCGCCCTGTTATCATATATATACGTAACTCGAGTAGATAGCTATGGATTTTATTGAACGCACCTAACCCATCCTAGATCTGCCTCTGGCTGGTAGCCATTCATGATCACAGAGAAGTCATTTGATGTTTAACTGCTAAAATTGTTCATGATTAAATTATAGTTACTGATTACAACACCTATGTTCTCCAATTTGTTCTTGTTATAAGTTGTTTATGCGAATTGACTTGGTTTGTGTAGGTGGCCATACTTGAGCAATCTGTGAGCCCTGGTGGAGGTGCCTGGTTAGGAGGACAACTCTTCTCAGCCATGGTTGTGCGTAAGCCAGCACATCTCTTCTTGAACGAGCTAGGCATAGACTATGACGAGCAAGACAACTACGTGGTTATCAAGCACGCTGCCTTGTTCACCTCAACCATCATGAGCAAGCTTTTGGCCAGGCCAAACGTGAAGCTCTTCAATGCTGTTGCAACAGAGGACCTTATTGTGAAGAACGGAAGAGTCGGTGGTGTTGTCACTAACTGGTCTTTGGTTTCTCAGAACCATGACACACAATCCTGCATGGACCCCAATGTTATGGAGGCTAAGATTGTGGTCAGCTCCTGTGGCCACGATGGTCCCATGGGTGCCACTGGTGTTAAGAGGCTGAAGAGCATTGGCATGATCAACCATGTTCCTGGGATGAAAGCTTTGGACATGAATGCTGCTGAGGATGCTATTGTTAGACTTACCAGAGAGGTTGTACCTGGAATGATTGTTACAGGGATGGAAGTTGCTGAAATTGACGGAGCACCAAGAATGGTAAGTTTAACTCGTCACTACTAACTCCTATATAATTACTCATGCACCATTAGATTTGTACATACAGATAAGTATGAGATGTAGAGAACGTCTAGTCTAAAAGTATTCTGAGTTTGCCTTGATAAAGTAGAATGGATACATTTTGCTTATATTAGCGGATCCCAAGATATAAGAACTTAACAGTAGAATTGAAGTGTAACTAATTGGATGTGTTTGTATCGTTCAGGGACCAACTTTTGGAGCTATGATGATATCAGGGCAGAAGGCAGCACACCTTGCGCTAAGGGCGTTGGGATTGCCTAATGCACTCGACGGGACAGCAGAGTCAAGCATTCATCCGGAGCTTATCTTGGCTGCAGCTGATGATGCTGAGACAGCAGATGCTTAAAATCTTGAATGTATAATATTTCTCTAAAAGAACGTTAGATTTTCCTAGATGAGCGTGGTTTGTGGTTGCGAGAAATTGGCAAGGGGATGAATAAAATTCTGCAGGATGAATGTCACTGTGTAACTTTGGCTGTTTCATGTCTATTCTTCTTTTCTTTTGATTTACTTCGGGTTTAAAACTTTGATGTGAAAAAGTTGTAGATTGTAGTTTTCGTCAAATTAAATAATCCTATGGGCCTTTTGGCTTCGTCTTGGTACTTGATGTGCTTTGGGCCTTATTGTCGGAGTAGAGGAAGGTCAACAAGGGTGTCGTAGTGCGTTGTAGATTCTTATCCAAGATTTGTATTTACCATGTGAATCGCAAGAAACATGTGAAGTGTATCATTTACCCAATAACGAAAGTTTCATAAGAGGATTGGAGCGAGCTACCATAAGATAAAAGATCTTTTTTCTAAAGAGATTTAATTCGGAACACTTATATGTCTAAGTGTCAATAATGAAAAACCTCTGACTTTGTCTGTGTCAACAAACAATCCGAATCACTTTTTCGAAAATCCAATGACTCAATTGTATGATTATGTAAAATACAAGATTTTCAATCCTACTAGGAAAGGGAGGGTAACGAATACTCAATTTAAAGTGAGTAAACATAATTCCATGCTAGATTTCATAAATACATATAAAATTTTGCGGAAAGCCGTATTCGATGAAAGTCGTATCTATGGTTTGGAGGGAGATCTTTCATATCTTTCGAGATTCATCCTACAATATGGGATGAAAAAGCCAAAATAAGTGATTTTAGCCCTTATAAAAAAATAAAAAATTCTTCAACCGTTTCAGGCTCATGTCACGTCAAGGTACTAGACAATAAAATTCGATCTAATTTATCGTAATCGATTAGTTAACATGTTGGTTAATTGTATATATTCTGAAACACAGAAAAAAATTATTGATTTATCAAATTATCTATCGAGCTGTGAAAAAAGAAGAAGCAGGAGAAGCCACTCGAACATGGTTCATTGTCATTGGGCCAAGACCTTAGCTGTATTATCTGATGAATTTGCACAAATGATCTTTTTAAGGCAAATCTTTAAGTTTTGCACTTTTTATGGCCACTATTTTGGATTGTCTTCCATTTACTTTCAAAGACAAAATCTAGCCCATTGAAGACAAAATTTAAAGAGTGACCTTTAAAAGAGGGGAAATTACCAACTGTCTATTTATAAGTAGCTCATTATAAAAGTTTGTCAATTCATAAAATATTATTAATATCAGCTAAATATTATTAATATTAACCAATTAACTATTTATAGCAAAAAAAGGTCAAATTTTTATTTTCTTTTGAGTGAGTGTTATTAGAATAGATTGGGTACATTATATGGAGCTTGAATCTCAGTTTTGAGGTGGTTTGAATTGAAAATTCGAAGTAAAAACTGAACATGAAAAAAGAAATGATGTGTGTATCCCAGTGTGTATCATTTGTGTATCACATATGTATCATATTTGTATCAATTGTGTATCGTATGTATATCCATGTATATCTGTGTGTGAGAAACACGCGTGATACATGTGTCGCAGAAGAATTTTTTGAACTTGATTTAATTACGAATTTTGATACAAAACCAGTCCAAATCACCTCCAATCTTCCTCACATTTTGTATATTGACTTATCTATATGTTTTCAATAAATTTCAACTATACCCATTGAAAATGTTTCTTTTTTACTTAGATTTTTGGAATATTGTATAGTTTTTTTATATTTCATCACCTTATTTGCTACCTCATCCATGAAGTTTCCTTTTCGTCTTGCATCTAATGTTGCTAATCACGCTTAAAAATATGGAAGGAAATTTTTACATGTGATTCTTTGAGCAAAAGAACCTTATTTATTTGATTTTTCAAATTTTATATATGTTTGACTAATTTTAATAAGTTTATAACTAATGGCTAAAAATTGATAAGTCATTTGCGTAAGTTTCCCTAAAAAGAATCATATGTTGTAAATGATTCCCTTTTACAGGCAAAATTCAGCCCACTAGATTTACGGGCAATGATCTCAAGTAAGATCATACGGTACAAGTAAAATCTCTCGTATACTTTCTATACTACTTTAAAATAATGTATTAGACTCTAATATAATCTTTCGCTTTTTCTCTCTTCTTCTCCTCCATTACACCCAACTCAATCTCATATACTTAAATATTTAGGATAAAATATTTCGATGTTTCTTATATAAAGCAACTTTTTTCTTCTTCTTCTTAAGTTGTTTCTTATTTAAAGAAATTGGAGAAATCTTCTTAATACTTAAAATTCTAGATAGAGATGTTTTTGCACTTGGAATTGTTGTACTATTTTTATATGAACTTTCTTGCGGATGGAAGCTTAATTTTTGATAACTTTGTGTAGCATCACTGGAACTTTAAATAACTACTGATATGAGTTAGTTTGTAATGTTCAATTATATACTACTAGTCATATATTTTGTTTATTATATTATTGTATTCGCTATTCGTCGCCAGATAATGCGACGAACCTCCATTAACATGTGATAGAGGAAAGAAACTTGACTGAAAATCATTAAGCACCATTTGGTATGAGCGAAAATATTTTTTAATTTTCTCATGTTTGGTTGGCTTAAAGTTTTTGGAAAATATTTTCCTCATCAATTCATTTTTTTTCAATTGGAGAAAAATATTTTCCATATCAAGATAAGAGAAATTTTTTTCCAAAACTCCTTCTCAACCTTCCCCACCCTATTCACCCTCCCCTCCTCCCCCCACACC
>ML291603.1:0-21338 GCA_005239495.1 Nicotiana undulata
CAGTATGGGTAGTTTGGCCTATTTATCAGTTGGAGAGAGACCTTTGGCTTTGGATGTTCAGGCTTTAGCCCATCGATTTGTGAGATTAGAGGTTTCTGAGGCGGTCAGTGTTTTGGCCCATACCGTCGCTCGTTCTTCATTGCATGATCGTATTCGCGCCAGGCAGTATGATGATCGTCATTTGTGTGCTCTTAGAGATGCGGTTCGGCACGGACGTGCCAAGCAGGTCACAGTTGATGCTGAGGNTTTGCAGGATGCCCATAGTTCCCCGTATTCCATTCATCAGGGCGCCGCGAAGATGTACCAGGACTTGCGGCAACATTATTGGTGGTGTAGAATGAAGAAGGATATTGTGGCTTATGTAGCTCGGTGCTTGAATTGTCAGCAGGTTAAGTATGAGCACCAGAGACCCGGTGGTTTGATGCAGCAGATTTAGCTTCTCGAGTGGAAGTGGGAGCGTATCACGATGGATTTTGTAGTTGGACTCCCACGGACTCCGAGGATGGTTGATACAATATGGGTTGTTGTAGATAGGCTGACCAAGTCAGCACATTTCATTCATGTGGCGGTTTCATATTCGGCAGAGAAGTTAGCTCAGATCTATATGAGAGAGATTGTCAGATTGCACGGTGTGCCCTTATCTATCATATTAGACCGAGGTACTCAGTTCACCTCCCATTTCTGGAGAGTATTTCAGCGAGAGCTGGGCACACAGATTGAGTTGAGCACAGCATTTCATCCTCAGACGGATGGACAGTCCGAGCGTACTATTCAGATTTTGGAGGATATGTTGCGAGCTTGTGTTATTGACTTTGGTGGTTCATGGGATCAGTTCTTTCCTTTAGCGGAGTTTTCCTACAACAACAGTTACCAGTCGAGCATTCAGATGGCTCCGTATGAGGCGTTGTATGGTAGGCGATGTCAGTCTCCAGTCGGATGGTTTGAGGCCGTAAAAGTTATATTATTGGGTTCTGAGTTAGTCCAGGATGCCTTGGATAAGGGGAAGATTATTCAGGATAGGCTTCGTACAACTCAGTCCAGGCAAAAGAGTTATGCAGATCGTAGAGTTCGAGATTTGACTTTAATGGTAGAAGATAGGTGTTCCTTCGAGTGTCGCCTATGAAGGGTGTGATGAGATTCGGAAAGAAGGGCAAGTTGAGCCCTAGGTATATCGGTCCATTTGAGATTTTGGATAAGGTAGGAGAGGTGGCCTACAGACTTGCCTTGCCACCGCATTTATCAGCAGTGCATCCAGTATTTAATGTATCCATGCTCCGGATGTATGTTGCAGACCCATATCATGTTCTTGACTTCAGCGGTGTCCAGTTGGACAAGGATATGACTTATGAGGAGGAGCCGGTAGCTATATTAGATAGGCAGGTTCCCAGGTTGAGGTCAAAGAGTTATCCTTCGGTCCGTGTTCAGTGGAGGGGCCAGCCTGCCGAGGCAGCTACTTGGGAGTCCGAGTCCGATATGAGGAGTCGTTATCCCCATCTTTTCTCAGACTCAGGTAATTTTCTACGTCCGTTCGAGGACAAACGTTTGTTTTAGAGGTGGAGATTCTGATGACCCAAAAGGTCATCCTAAGTAATTCTAGCCAAATCTGTGTTCTGAGGCCCCAAAAGCCTCCGTTAGTCTCACCTCAATATGCGTGCGCAGCCCGGGCGTGTAGCCGGAAAGTCTGTATGTTGAAAATTGATGAAAATGAAATTTTATGATAATTAAATGAATAAAGTTGACTTTGGTCAACATTTTTGGTAAACGGACCCGGACCCGTGATTTGATGGTCCCGGAGGGTCTGTAGGAAAACATGGGACTTGGGCGTATGCCTGGAATCGAATTCCAAGGTCCCAAGCCCGAGAAATGAATTTTGAAAGAAAATTGTTTTCTGAAAATAATAAAGGATTTTGAAAATGAATAATTAAGTGAAAACCGTGTTACCGGGACTGTATTATGGTTCCGGAGCCCGAAACAGGTTTATTATATGTTATTTGTCTTATCTGTGAAATTTGGTGTAAAACAGACTTGAAACGACGTGATTCGGATTAAAATTGGGAAAGTTAAGCTTTATGAAGTTTTAAGAAATTTCTATGAGTTTTGAGGTTTAATTCCTTGTTTTTGATGATTTAAATGCTTGAATAAGTCTGTAGGATGTGTTGGGAGTCGTGTGTGTTTTTGGTTTTGAGACCCGAGGGCTCGGGTGAGTTTCGGGTAGCCAACGGGGTGTGAAAAGTGCTAAAAATATGGTGTTTTGATGAATTGTTGGTGTCCAGGTATTTACTCTATGCGAACGCACCACTTAGGATGCGAATACATAGAGTAAAGTGGGGTCTGGGGGAGCTGGGCTAATTGTGTTATGCGAACGCACCACTTAGGATGCGATCGCGGAGGGCTGTGGGGTCAAAGCAGTGTGAACGCACTCTAGCAGGTGCGAACGCGGAGGGTAGTTTAGGCGGGGCAGTGCGAACGCGGGCAGGGGGGTGCGTCCGCACTGGGTAAGGTAAGACCTGGGTGGGGGAGTGGTATTTGACCTATGCGAACGCAGCTATTGGCCTGCGAATGCATAGGTCTGTTTGGTCAAACTTGTGCGAACGCGGTCAACAGGCTGCGAACGCATAGAGTTATTTTCTCCAGTGATTTTATTAACTCCAAAACAGACCCATTACGGGATTTCACCCTTTTCTCACCTCCTCCTTCTTCCCCAAACCTCCATAGACGAAATTCAAGCCCTCCAACCTCCATAGCTCCATAGGTAAGTGTTCTTAACATCATTTTCTCTTACTTTCATCAAGTAATCACTAGATTCTAGGCCTAAAAACATGAAATCAAGGTAGAAATTAGGGGTTTTGGGTTGAGTTAGGTTTTTGGGAATTTTGGGTAATTCAACCCCAATTTGGGGTCGGATTTCAAAACAAATCATATATTTGAACTCGTGGGGGTTATGGGTGATCGGGTTTTGGTCCGAGCCTCATGGTTGGACCAAGCGGGCCCGGGGTCGAATTTTGGTATTTTTGGAAGAATGCTAGAAATTGAATATCTAGGCTATGGGATTGTGTTATTGAGTCTTTATTGATATTATTGAATTAATTATGCCTAGATATCGTTGTTTCGGAGTCGGATTATAAAGGAAAGACGGTCTTAGAGGGTTGATTGCTATACTTTGGACCGAGGTAAGTGTCTTGCCTAATTTTGGTTAGGGATTAGGTATTGTATGCTATGTGTTATGTGTTTATCATGTTCGATGTATAGGTGAGGTGACGAGTACCTATACATTGTGAGTCAAGCATGCCCGTGAGTCTATTTTGATAAAATTCAGTTATTTATTCTATGTTCCTCACACTATGAAATTGTCACTACTTGAGAAATTGATTGTGATTGATGCACTGGTTGTAGAGATTATGAAATGTTGGTTCAATTGAGGATCCAAGCACACGGTATATATATATATATTGAGTTGATTGGTTATAGCTGAGACCCTTGACGGGCATTTATTGAGATATTGACTGATATTTTCCCCTTGCCAGGTGATTTGAACTGTATTTTCCCACTATGCTGCATTACTTACCATACACATTGTCTTGCATTGGTGAGGAAGAGTGTAAAGCACGAAGGGTGATGTCGTGCCATGTTTTTACATTGATTACATCATGTCATGCATAGTGAGGAAGAGAGTAAAAGACGAAGGGTGATGCCGTGCCATGTTTACATTTATTGAAAGCACGAAGGTTAATGTCGTGCCATGATTACATTGATTACAACATACATTGCATTGGTGAGGAAGAGAGTAAAATCACGAAGGGTGATGTCGTGCTATGATTTACATTTATTGAAAGCACGAAGGTTAATGTCGTTCCATGATTACATTGATTACAACATACATTGCATTGGTGAGAAAGAGAATAAAAGCACGAAGGGTGATGCCATGCCATTGTTATCATTCAGACATGTCATTCATACCTTATCAGTTTCCGGTAAATTGTTTCTTTTCTTACTTGATGTTAAGTTACTGCTCTATCTTATTGTTTTCCTTTTATCTGCTCTCGTTCCCCGTATATGACTGTTATTCTTCCTTGCTTTGTTATTTGTATTTTGTGTTGTAGAATAGGACAGGTGAACGTTATTTGCTAAGTCTAGCCTCGTCACTACTTCGGCCGAGGTTAGGCTCGGCACTTACTCAGTACATGGGGTCGGTTGTACTGATACTACACTGCACTTTCTATGTTGTGCAGATCCCGCTTCCGAACCCCGTGGACCGCTCTGAGGGAGTCACCTTCAGTCCACATCGAGCTTCAAGGTATACCACTGGCGTTCGTGGGCCCTGGAGTCTCTCCTGCTGTTAGTACCCTATTGTCTTATTTCTCTTTCCGGTCTAAAGGCAATATTGTATTTCCTTTCAGACTTGTATTTAGTATTCTTATAGACAGTCCGTGAGGTTGTGACACCCCGGTTTTGGGATTTTACGATGTTGTTATATTTATCATTTTGTTATGCGTTTTTCGGAGTATTATTACATTTCTGCTGTAAAACATTTGAAGTGGTTCTGGTTATTTCAGTAAAGGTGTGAAAGATAATTGTTTTATTCCTGTCAAGTTGTTTTAAAAAAGGTCAAGGTGTGGTGTATGTTGGCTTGTATAGCGGGTTCAACAATAGATGCAGTCACGGCCTGAAAGGTGGGATTTCGGGTCGTGACACGTGGTAGAATTAGGCTTGAATTAGCGAAAGTTGGAGATTTAGAAGTTCTTAGGCTTGAATTCGACGTAGATTTGGTGTTTTGGTGTTTTTTTGGGTGTTCCGAAGGTTTGACTAAGTTCAAGTTATGTAATGGGACTTGTAAGTATTTTCGTACAGGGTCCCGAGGAGCTCGGGTGAGTTTCAGATAGGTTTGGGCTGCGTTGTGCTCGTTTTTCTTATGTTTCAACGTCGTTTCTTCAAGCATAAATGATATCTTATCAAACAACTAAGCTCCGATTTCTATTTTGAATGAACCATTAGATCCGTATCGTAATTAGGGACCCGTAAAGAAAAGAATCGACGAATTTGAAATCGTATGAGAATTTTATGGTCATTTTACCAAAGTTGTCAGATTTTTCAGATTAATTACGAAATTGCCACTGACGGCGTATTAAAAATCTGCATTATTTGAAAATATTAAAACCTACATATCTCCTTCATTATAAGGTCAAATTGAGTGATTCAAAAGCCTAAATTGACTAGTATTTCACAAGGAATCCATTGGAAGAATAAAACGCGAGTTTCTGGATTGTTTGATACGAGAAAAGAGGCAGAATAGCAGGAAGAAATATACAAAATAAAGGTTTGTTCTTTCGGTCATATTTTGAGTTGGGGAGCTTGGATTTGGGAGATTTTGGAGGCAATTTTCATCATATGGATTGGGGTAAGTGTTCTCTACAGGTGTTTTTGCTTATATTTCATGAATCCATGTTCGTTTTTTAGATTTGATTGATGATTTCAAAGTGAAATTGAGGGATTAGAGCTTGAGTTTAAGAGACCTTTTAGAGGTGATTTGAGGGGTCAAACGGACTCCGATTTCAGAGTTCTTTATATCTACAGACTCGTGAGATGATGAGGAATATTTTGGTATAAAGTTTGTCGAGTTCCTAGACGCGGGACCATGGGTCGGGTTTTGACTAATTTTGGATTTTGTGCATAAAGTCGATATTTTTGATTGGGTTTTCTTCCCTTAGCATATTTTGATGTGAGGAATCTGAATTTGATAGATTTGGAGTAGTCGGAAGTTGATTCAAGGGGAAAACGTTTTGCGGAGTAGCTTTTCGGGCTTGTTTGAGGTAAGTAATGTCTTTAAATCCTGTCCTAAGGGTATGAAACCCTGGACTTTACATCCTTTTCACGGATCTTGGAATGCAAAGATTAGAACTTTGGAAATATATTCCCTATTTAGGCAACTATTGAGTTGCGAAACCGATTTTTAAGCCTATGCTTTATAGTATTGATCTATTTTGATATAATTTAGGTTGTAAGCCATGTTTGGGGCCTAGTGCCGATATGTTTACCCCTTCGAGGCTGTTTTTACTATTTATTTCTCACTTGATATGTTATGATTTTCACTCAGTCTGTTCTTGAAAATTGTTTTGACACTCATAGTATTTTTTATATCTTGAAAATGAAACACTGGTTTTGGGTCGAGAACCCGGTATATTTATGGCATGAGGAGCATGTTGAGAGTGTCTGACTGAGTGAGGTTGCGGGACAATGTTGTGAGGATTGAGAGAGGCCGGGGGCCAATATTGTGAGTGATTTATGCCATGATGAAGCTTGTTATAGCGCTTGGGCTGTAGGAGCCCCTCCGGAGTCTGTACACACCCCCAGCGAGCGCAGGTACCTACTGAGAGATGTTGCACGCGGGGTTGATACTGAGTGATTGTGAGGTTGCCTAATGGGCTGATACTGAGTTATTATGAGGTTGCCTGATGGGCTGATACTGAGTGATTGTGAGGTTGCCTGATGGGCTAATACTGAGTGACTGTGAGGTTGCCTGATGGACTGATACTGAATGACTGTGAGGTTGCCTAATGGGATGATACTGAGTGATGGTGAGGTGCTGAGGGAAATTGCTATGATAAATGATTATGGCCCGAGGGGCAGATTTATGATAATTTTACTAAGTTTGACTACGATTCACTTCGTTTTTCAAACTGATTTTTACTGAGAGTTTTACTGAGATATATTGAAAATTATACTTGTTTCAAAGGATTTCTGGAAATTGATTTTCGAACTTATGTATTTGATGAATACTTTATTGTGACTTGGTGTTTTACTGTTTTTTGAATTGGTGTATATGTGTTGTGTGTTTCATAATTCTCAGACTGTGATTTATTTTCATTACTACTGAGTTGGCGTACTCATCATTACTCCATGTGCCTCTGTGTATAGATCCAGGTACCGGTTCGGAGCAGTAGTCGTCCGAGTTCATTGTCAGCAGATTTACGGGATTTCGAGGTAGTTGTTCAGCGTCCGCAGCTTCTCCATTTCCCTTCCTTATTTAATATTAGTATTTTATTCCTAGACTTTGTCTATGACAATAACAGAGTTAGTTTATTTCGTAGATGCTCATGACGTGTTGACTCCGGCTCTCGGGGATGGTTGTAAACTGTTATCTTGATTGTTTTGTTTAAAGATTTCGAAATTTATATGCGTATTATGAATCGTTGAAAATAAATTGAGATATTTGAAAAGAAAAATGTTAAAATTATGAGTGTTGGCTAGCCTAGTTCCACGATAGGCGCCATCACGGCCGGTTAGGATTTAGGGTCGTAACAAGTTGGTATCAGAGTACTAGGTTACATAGGACTCAACGGTCATGAGCAGGTTTAGTAGAGTCAAGCGGATCGGTACGGAGACGTCTGTACTATCTTCGAGAGGCTGCAGAACCTTTAGGAAACATTCCACATTCTTGAATTCTTATCGTGCGAATCCACTTTATTCAGCCAAAAGCGTAAGTCTTTGAATTCCTTTCATGTATTTGAATGCGCACGCGAGCGCTTGGTATCAGTTGTGCGTCGGCGGCTTATGACTTCTATGGGTGAGATGTGATTTTTAGCATGTTGATAATGGGCCAGTCGGAAGGACTTGAGGCCGGATTTTGTCTGTGACATGAGTGCTGAAATTTCGTGGTGTGAGCACACGTATTTGGGAACTTATATGTCCGTTAGTGTCCTTATTGATGGAACTTTGTGACTAGATGACTACATGGTGAGTGTGATCGGATAGTTAGATGTATTCAGGTTGTTTGATTGTGACCAGAATGAATTGGCGAGAGATGTGGCAAGAACTATTGATTATTTGACTTCTGTATTGAGTTAGAATATGGCTTCGATTTATGAGTATTGAAGGACCTCTTGTGTAGTTTAGTTGTGGAGTGAAGTGGGTTTTCCTCTTATGTTCTGAGTTCCTGTGATGTCTTTTGAGCTGACCAATGCCCCAGCAGTGTCTATGTATTTGATTGCCGGTGTATTCAGCCATGTTATAACTCCTTTATTATTGTGTTCATTGATGGCATCATGACGTACTCTCATAGCTAGGGATAGCATATTCGGCATTTGATGATGGTATTACAAGGATATAGGGAGGAGAAGCTTTGTGCGAAATTCTCCAAGTGTGAATTGTTGGCTCAGTTCAGTAGCATTCTTGGGACACGTGGTGTCCAGTGAAGGTATCTATGTGGTCAGACGAGTGTGAGTAGAGCTTCCAGAAGCTCAAGAATTCCTTGACCACAGCTCTAATGTTAGTATTGCCATCAGCTTCAGGTTCTTATACCGCTTAATGGGATGTCTCGAGGGCAGGCAGTGGTTCTGTTCTAATGTAGGAAGGTATAGTGATTGCGTGATAGCTACGATTTTCGAAAGTGTATATGGAGATATCATTTTGAGTTTAAGCAGGCAGGGGTATTTCCTGCGGGTTGTCCTGAGGTGTGTAACCCTTATGTTTATCTGTAGTGAGTTCTCTCTATCAGTAAATGATGTATGTTGTAATTTGAGTTTAGATCGCTTATGGAAGTTGGCATGACCATTTCAATGGTGAATGCGAGATTTGCGTACAATTTGAGGGTTAGATGGTTTGGGTCATATGAGCATATGAAGGATTTAGTTGAATCTCACCACAGTATGGTGGCAGTGATAGCGTATGGGCATCGTGAGTTAGTGTTTGTCTTGATCTTTGGCTTTAAGCCAAGTAGGGGAGTCTGTTAATGATAAGTTGATTGCACGAGAATGCGTTGTAGTGGTAGGATCTAGGTATATTGGTGAACCATATATGATCTGTAGAGATGGAGTCTGGGAAGGGCTCGAGTAATAGGAAATTCTTCGATACGGGTTGTAATGTACTTTACGGATAATGGAATTTATGAATGATTGAGTTGTACTTGAAAGTGTAGTGTGTGCAGTGTATGAGTTAACTGTTGCTTCAACTGTGTGGGTTACTTTCTTAATATGTGGTTTGCAAGCGGGGTCAGGTCGTTCTGGTTACTTGGTCAGTGTAATTGAGATTGCATAGAGTGGGTGACTCTCGAGAAGGATTCTGATGGTTCAAGGTTATATGTAACAATTGGAAATCTTCGAGATGTGTAATTGGCTAGAAACTGAGATTTACGTTGGAGTGTGTAAAGCATTATCATAGATTTTTCATATCAGT
This sequence comes from Nicotiana undulata, assembly GCA_005239495.1. NCBI lineage: Eukaryota > Viridiplantae > Streptophyta > Magnoliopsida > Solanales > Solanaceae > Nicotiana > Nicotiana undulata. The sequence goes on from ML291603.1 coordinate 9,169, forward strand.
ATCAGAAAGGTGGAGGTAATGGCTTTAGTTTTGTAGGAAGTCTCTTCAGGGTAAGAATTTCTAATGTGGTTCTTTGGGGATATTTGAGAGAGTATTCAGCGGTTTATGAGCCTTAGACAATATATCTTTATGCTCGGGTTTCGTGTAGTGAGTCTGGATTAAGAATTGCGGTATTAGGGCAAGAAGGAGTATCAATTCGAAGGTAAGCCAGGAGGAAGCTTGGATAAATAGGGCGGCTTGGTGGTAGGTCGGATCGGCATGATAAGGGATATTACTAGTTTCTTGAGTATGAGGTAAAGAGTTTTTACAGGTGCTTCTTGGCAATGTTTTCTTAGTTTTGGTGACCTGCGTAACTTGGTTGAGTTAGAAGGATTCATTCCTGGCGGTTTGGTGTTGTAAAAAGGTGATTCAGAGAGTCCTTGATGGTTTCTACCACGGTTAGAGATGTATATTTTCTACTGGCGTGAGGTGTAGGTGATGTATAGTGATCTTACTTCTAAATGGGATCAATTGGAAAGTTCTTGGCTAGTTGGGTATGTAGTTGTTTGTGGCTCAGAATCATAGGATGGCGTGGCGCATGCGGTATGTTGTGTAGAGTTAGGAATTGCATATGTGAGATCGCGGTTCAGTTCTAGAAGGAAGGTCCAAAAAATCTTAGGTAGCATTTGTTGTTCAGATGACTAGGTAGTTGATATCATTATTGGGTGGCTTGATGAGCATATACATTTCAGAAAGGGCAATGTGTGGAGTTAAGGGTGCTTCTTTAGTATTGTGACGCTCTTTTGTTGGATCGACTGTTGACATTCGAGTTTGCTTGGGGCATAGAAGAATTATCTATCCATTGTGGGTGACCAAAGATGATTTAGAGTTATTGATAGGCCTTGTATGGGTGTGTGTCCTGCAACAGGTCAGAATTGTTGACTCCGAATTGCTATGGTTGAGGATGTACCATTTGATTGTCATTGAGCTTGTTCGTGTTTCGGAAGTGATCTATGAGTTACCTTTTGGTGGTTCGAAGAGTTGTGATCGTTGGTTATATGTGCATAGGGTGTGGTTCTATCGGGGCTTTATAGCGAGATTTGAGTAAGGTAAGTAATTGGGTGGGTTATGTTCTTTCTGGTCCGTATGGCATGGTATCGTCCGATTTTCCCCATGGTTATGGCAATTCACTTTGAGTACTTGATGTCGAATTGTGCCTGATTATTGATCTTGAGCAAGGTGGCTTGAAGTATTTCATGTGAACCAGCATTTGTATAGGATCACGCCTTGTAGCGGAGTTAAATAGAGGTATGATCCTTGGTGTCGGATTCGCGTGATATGGTTTCATGATGTGTGTCAGGCTCTTAGCATGGTGTTGAGATGGTACTTGTTAATGACAGGATAGTTCTCTCGTGTGAATCGTTTCTATGATTTGAGTTCGTGGGATGTTGTTGTTGAGTGCCCGAGTTGCACAAGTTATGGCTCTGGATGGTATAGTGGTATTGATGCTGATCAGACAAATGGTTGCTAGGTTCTGCATGTTCCTTTCATCATTGGTAGTATATGAAAGTGTTAGAACGAGGCTTTGCTTGATGAGAGATTATTTACCGGTATTGGGTTGTTATAAGCAACTATTGTGATAAGGAGTTACGCCACGAGTGCTTGAGTCATGCAGTGTATCATGGTATTTTATCTTGGGTTACGGATATGACTTGTTACGGTGTGCTCAGACTTATTCAGTTTATAGTCGTGGGATTCTGATCTTGTAAATTGATTCAGAAGTGAAAATGTAGTTCTAAGGTTTATGGGTCAAGATTGGATTTCGAAATTTTAACTATGTTGTGCTATTAAACCTATATGGGGTAGGGTGACGTGGGACCACCTCCGAATATGTGCATGGTAGGTTACACGACAATTTTGGTGGTTTTCGAACAACTCCGGACACGTTCGAGGACGAATGTATGTTTAAGTGGGGGAGGATGTAACGACCCGACCAGTCGTTTTGACCAATTTCACTTTGCTCGGTTATTTATGGGCATGAGTAGCTCCGTATGATGTGTTTTAACTTATGTGAATCGTCGGTTTTCGTATTTCAGGTTATCCGGAATTGATTTGGGAGAATGGTCTCAACCAGAAGCTCTAATTTTGAAAGGTTTGACCAAGTTTTTGACTTTTGAGTAAACGAATTTGGATTTGGTTTTTTATGATTCGGATTTGGTTTTTTATGATTCGGTTAGCTTCGTTGGGTGATTTTAGACTTAAAAGTGTGTCAGGAATTTAATTTGGAGGTCCGTGGTAGAATTAGGCTTGAATTGGCGAAAGTTGGAGATTTAGAAGTTCTTAGGCTTGAATTCGACGTAGATTTGGTGTTTTGGTGTTGTTTTGGGTGTTCCGAAGGTTTGGCTAAGTTCAAGTTATTTAATGGGACTTGTTAGTATGTTCATACAGGGTCTCGAGGAGCTCGGGTGAGTTTCGGATAGGTTTGGGTTGCATTGTGCTCGTTTTTCTTATGTTTCGACGTCGTTCTTCAAGCATAAATGATATCATATTGAACAACTGAGCTCCGATTTCTGCTTTGAATGAAGCATTAGATTCGTATCGTAATTAGGGACCCGTAGCAAAAAGAATCGATGAATTTGGACATCGTATGAGGATTTTATGATTATTTTACCAAGGTTGTCATATTGTTCAGGTTAATTACGAAATTGTCACTGACGGCGTATTAAAAATCTGCACTATTTGCAAATATTAAAACCTACATATATCCTTCATTATAAGGTCAAATTGAGTGATTCAAAAGCCTAAATAGACTAGTATTTCACAAGGAATCCATTGGAAGAATAAAACGTGAGTTTCTGGATTGTTTGATACGAGAAACGAGGCAGAATAGCTGGAGAGAAATATACAAAATAAGGGTTTGTTCTTTCAGTCATATTTTGAGTTGGGGAGCTCAGATTTGGGCGATTTTGGAGGCGATTTTTACCATATGGATTGGAATAAGTGTTCTCTACTAGTATTTTTACTTATATTTCATGAATCCATATACGTTTTTGGGATTTGATTGATGATTTCAAAATAAAATTGAAGGATTAGAGCTTGAGTTTAAGAGACCTTTTAGAGGTGATTTGAGGGGTCAAACGAACTCCGATTTCAGAGTTCTTTATATGTACGGACTCGTGAGATGATGAGGAACATTTTGGTATAAAGTTTTTCGAGTTCCGAGATGCGGGCCCGGGGTCAGGTTTTGACTAATTTCGGATTTTGTGCATAAAGTCGACATTTTTGATTGGGTTTTCTTCCCTTAGCATATTTTGATGTGAGGAATCTGAATTTGATAGATTTGGAGTACTCGAAAGTTGATTCGAAGGGAAAACGTGTTGCGGAGTAGCTTTTCGGGCTAGTTTGAGGTAAGTAATGTCTTTATATATTGTCCTGAGAGTATGAAACCCCGAACTTTACATCCTTTCACGGATCTTGGAATGCAAAGATTGAAACTTTGGAAATATATCCCCTATTTAGGTAACTATTTAGTTGTGAAATCGATTTTTAAGCCTATGCTTAATAGTATTGATATATTTTGATATAATTTGGGTTGTAAGCCATGTTTAGGGCCTAGTGCCGACATGTTTACCCCTTGGGAGCTGTTTTTACTATTTTTCCTCACTTGATATGTTATGATTTTCACTCAGTCTGTTCTTGAAAATTATTTTGACACTCAAAGTATTTTTTTATACTATTTCTTGAAAATGAAACACTGGTTTTGGGTCGGGAACCCGATATATTTATGGCCTGAGGGGCATGTTGAGAGTGTCTGACTAAGTGAGGCTGCGGGCCAATGTTGTGAGGATAATATTATATGAGAGAGGCCGAGGGCTAATATTGTGAGTGATTTATGCCATGATGAAGCTTGTTATAGCGCTTGGGCTGTAGGAGCCCCTACGGAGTCTGTACACGCCCCTAGTGAGCGCAGGTACCTACTGAGCGATATTGCCCGCGGGGCTAATACTGAGTGATTGTGAGGTTGCCTGATGGGCTGATACTGAGTGATTATGAGATTGCCTGATGGGCTGATACTGAATGACTGACTGTGAGGTTGTCTGATGGGCTAATACTGAGTGACTGTGAGGTTGCTTGATGGGCTGATATGAGTGATGGTGAGGTGCTGAGGGAAATTGTTATGAGAAATGATTATGGCCCGAGGGGCAGATTTATGATAATTTTACTGAATTTGACTACGATTCACTTCGTTTTTCAAACTGATTTTTACTGAGAGTTTTACTGAGATATATTGAAAATTATACTTGTTCAAAGGATTTCTGGAAATTGGTTTTCGAACTTATGTATTTGATAAATACTTTATGGTGACTTGGTGTTTTACTGTTTTGTGTATATGTGTTGTGTGTTTCGTAATTCTTAGACTGTGATTTATTATCATTACTACTGAGTTGGTGTACTCATCATTACTCTCTGTGCCTCTGTGCACAAATCCAGGTACCGGTTCGGAGCAGTAGTCGTCCGAGTTCGTTGTCAGCAGATTTACGGGATTTTGAGGTAGCTGTTCAGCGTCCGCAGCTTCTCCATTTCCCTTCCTTATTTAGTATTAGTATTTTATTCATAGACTTTGTCTATGACAATAGCAGAGTTAGTTTATTTCGTAGATGCTCATGGGGACGGTTGTAGACTGTTAGCTTGATTGTTTTGTTTAAAGATTTCGAAATTTATAAGCGTATTATGAATCGTTGAAAATAAATTGAGATATTTGAAAAGAAAAATGTGAAAATTATGAGTGTTGGCTAGCCTAATTCCACGATAGGCGTCATCACGGCCGGTTAGGATTTGGGGTCGTAACACAAACAGTACCCTTTTTTATATTAGTCTTGATTACCTTCTAAATATCAAAATCAGTTTATCATTTGTCTCAATGCCAACATAATTATGAGTTTGACATTAGAACTGAAATGCTACCAACAACGGGAGTCTGCAAGAAATAGCTACATTCAAGTTTGCTAAAACAAGAAATGGAAGGACAAAAATATAGAAGCAATGCCACGTTAAATTAATCATACTAGGATCCTCCAAAGAGTTACCTTTACATACATTGATCATCATTACTTACTTATTAGCAAGGTCTAGGAAAGATGCAGAAATGGTAGAAGAGTGCTCTACTGGATTAGGACCTTTGCCACCATTATGTACATTTGACTCAACCTGAATGCTCGCTCAGTTTGACAGTCACTGAGAAGCTATATGTCTTGCTTAGGCTTCCGACTTACCTCGGAATACTGACCACCCATCAACTGCAATATCTCTCCCCACAAACTCTCAGATGATAAAGTTTGTGAACCTGCAAAAATTAGATTTGAACTACATGAGGCAACATACCAATAACCGGATTCAATCTCTTCCCTCAACTGGTCAAGCTGCCACCCCGCATAGCCAACGAAGAATCTGAAATCTTGTGGCTTAAGCACCCCTTTGTTTACCAGTACAGATGCTTCTTCCAAACTGTTTCGAGCACCAAAACACAGACCAGGAATCACCTCTTCAAACCTAGGTAGCTCTGAACTAGCGCCTGATCTTAGTAGAAACATACTTGCCTCAAGGGGCCCACCAAAGTGCAAGGAACAATCAGCAAAGGTCGTGGCCAGGTCGAGATTAGTGGGTTTCATGTGCTTGATCTTTTTGCCTAGTGGGCGGTTTATGACTACACCGAATGGACCCTCTTGTGGGTGCCTGGTTCCAGATCTGAGGAGGAGAACGACCGTTCTTTCAAAAGTACGAACTCCATCGAGCTTTTCAGTGGCAACAAGAACACAGCCATTCTCAGGTGCTGAAATCGGATGTGCCCACTTCATGGGAAGAGCTTTGGGACCAAAACTTGTGCCCTCTTGCTTGTGAGTGTCAGAGACTGCAGTTGCCGCCTGCTGTAAGAGTTTTAGAAGAAACCCTATTCGTTTAATGATAGTTTTAGCAAATATGAATAATGACTTGACAAACTCCGCTATACAGAAAGAGAGAGAGGGAGGGAGAGAGAGAGAGAGAGATTTTAATAAAGAAACAAAAAGATAATTGCTTTAATGATGTACTCAGAAGAATTTAATCAATCCGCACTCAAAGCAGAGTGATACCGCACAAGTCCTAGGAAAAATAGGAGTAACTAAGAAGTATATATCGTAGAGCGGATCTGTAACTCTTCCGGCATGTTTTCGTGGAACATGTCACCGACAGGAGCTGTGGTCATCAGTTGTGCAGTAGTTGCAGAATGTTATTCCATTTGTAATGACAGAACAAAATCTTAGAACTTGGAAGTATCCTAGAGAAATCTATAATGCTTCAATCCAAACAGGAGTTCATGGTGAATCATATTAATGACACATTAAGAAATGTTTATCAGCATTGGAATATTATCATGCTAAAAGGCAGTGATGTGCCTTGTTAGCCTACAAGATGATTCACAGACTTGCAAAGGTGGTCCATAAATCATACCTGCTCCTGAATGTAGAGAGATGCTCGAAATTCCCTCCAGTCCAAGGGCTTCTGATGAGATTTCGGTGCACCAGTATTTTTTGAGCTATCGTTTCCAGAAGAGGGGTTGCTCCCTTTTAGGCTATCATCTTCTGGGCCCTTCCCTTCAGTATAAGAGTGTCCACATTAGAGAGAGGCACAAGTTATGCTTAATCAAGATGTTACAAAATGTTAAATAATCATAAACATTATGAGAAGTATCAATTAGAAAAGGACTTCACAACCTAAAAAACCAGTAGAGTAAGATAAGGAAGAAATACATGTGTTTCCTTGACATGTATACACTTGTTTAAACTGTAAAGCTGTTATTGTGTCTATTGCGCTGATCAAGTTTGCCATTAATCCTTATGACAGAAATACTATGACAAACCAAAGTTAATCATTAAAAAAAAAAAAAACGCTACTAAGTTGCTGGACAAGAAATATTTCCAGGTCCTAAAAGAGATTTTGTGAATCCATCAATTTTTGTACAATAGGCTAGTCAATGTCACATCACAAAAACAAATTCATAATCGACACAGATCTGGAAAACACTGAGTCATTTATCTATTGTCCCGGCAAATCTTTTGACCTCTCAGGCTTATCATATTAGATCCCATTAAAGAAAATAGCTACCACTACACTGGCACTTTTCCAAGATGAACGGCTAACACCAATAAGACACCGTTGTATATGTACTAGTACAGAACCCAAGCCAGCAGCCTTGCTCTCGGCCTCTGATAACCAGCTTGTAACTTTTACCCCTGTCTCTAGGGAGAGCAAGCTTACATGACAACTCTTTACATTTCAGATATTGCAAAAAGTTTTGTGGCTTAGAGGTTTACAGCAAAGGTTCCCCAATATCAGCAACCTCCCTAAGGCACATCTTAACCTTTCCTTGCTTAGGATCTGTTCTTCTCAAAGCTAATCATCATAGACTTTACTTTATCTACCTATTCATTGGCTAACAAAATATCCAGTTATTCGTCTACAGAAGTTAGATCGTTTAGCCCTCTGCGCTCCAATCTAGAAGTCATTCAATTACGTCAAGTGAGCCAACTCTTCAGCTAGGCCTTTTATAAATCTAATAGCAACAACAGAGAAAATAGGCCGCAATCCTAAGCTAGTTAAGGTTGGCTTTACGTCAAGTGAGCCAACTCTTCAGGTAGGCCTTTTATAAATCTAATAGCAACAATAGAAAAACTACGCCGCAATCTAAATCCAAATCCAAAGACACAAGACAGATTTTGAAGATATTTTTAAACATTTCTGGTATCTGCTGTGTGATGCCTAAGACAGTTAAGGAGCTGTTACCAAGCAAGGAAGAAAAATTAACAAAAATTATGAAACAGTTAGCGTTAGCGTTCCAGCTTTCATTTTATGGCTTATTTGGTGGGAAAGAAACAAGAGACGTTATGTTTTGAAGGGAAAGTAAGAACAGAATTAGATACAAATGCCTGTATTGTTTTGCTCTTCGGTATTAAATACTGAATGTATATGACATAGACACCCTATTACATTTCCTTAGCTCCCTTCATTTATAAGGGGTGCTGAGTTTTCCTAAACTGTACATATGCTGCATTTCCTTGGTGCAATTTCTCATAGACAACATTACGTTCTTACTGATGAAAAAAGTAGACTTTTTGTTCAAACTAAGATCTACAACATGCCTCTTAATTTACCACGACGTCCAAAATTTAAAGAGAATAGAACAGTTTTTTTTGTACTTTTTCAACTTTTTGATGAGAAAGAGTCTTGTTAAAGTTGCTGGTATCTGTCGCAGTCTCAGTTTTCTCCAGCCCCAGGTACAAGCAAGCTGGCTCAAAAATTTCTTATGTTATGTCCCCCTATAGACATTTTTCCTTTTTCCAGAGTAAAATTAAGAAACACGTCCTCCATGTTCCTTTTCACAACTTTTCTAAGGAAGAGTTGAAAGAAAAAGGTACATCACGATCTTCACATCAAATTATTAGCATCTGATAGAACTTGATGAAAAAGGAAAAACTTTTTAAAATATTTTAATATAACCTGATGAAAAAAGAGACGCCTTCTTTTGATTTTTAATAAAACTTGATGAAAAAAGAAAATGTTTTTTAAATTTTTTAATCTTTCTTGTTATTGTTATGCCAGTGGTGTCCGGGACAGCTTGCGAGTATTCAACATCCCACCACCCACGGCAAATGCTAAGAAATCATCTATTGTAATTTTGCCTCCGTTGGGATTTGAACCTAAGACCTCAGGGTTCTCCTCCCACTTCATTGACTATTAGGGCATAGCCTTGGGTGAAAAATTTAATCTTTCTGATAAGTAAAAACACAGCTTTTTATTGGACAACCTCAACTTTAGAAACCAATGATCAAGGCAATTAATAATTGCTGATGTTAAAACAGCTGAACTACTAACAATGCTAAGAGGATATTAGTTAGTATTCAACAAGTCCAAGGCCATAGAGTCTTGAACTACAAGAGAAACACTGTGGCCTGTTTAATGCATACACTGAAAATGAAGGCAATGGAGATTAGAAAGTGACAACTAGGTTTCCTCATCTACAAAGCTAAAAAATAAAAATCTACTCTTTCATAAGCACATATAACAAACTCATCTAATTTTCAAGCAACAACACAAAAATTAACAATTGAAAAAAGCACCAATGTTTTCACTTACTGAAGAAAGCTCAAACATTTAAGAAAAGAGATGAAATTTAAATTTAGAAAACAAAAGTACCTGAAGAATTGGAATTGTCAGAGTTCTTCTTGCCCATAGCTTTAACAAGTAAAGAGTGATAACCAGAACCAGAAGATGAATAAAAGGTCTGTCTTTTAGGTACTCTGATTTCAAACACCTTCCAATTTGAAACAAAGGGTTTCTCACAAACTGAATTTCTTAGTAGAAGATTGGTGTTTTTCACATGTACAGACCAAAGATCCATGATTTCACCAAGAAAATGAAAACCCCCAAAATAAATTGAATCTTTTTTCTGTTTTTTTTTTTTTGGTACTCTTTGAATATTTTCACCGGAACTGAAACGGGTTCTATGTTTATCAGGACGTTAGTAACAATGATGATAAAAACATTGATAATTGGATATCTAGAGAGAGAGAGAGGAAATGCAAGAAAATGACACAGCAAGAAAAAATTGTTTTGCGGGGTGTGGGGTGAGGGTTAGTGGGGGTGGGGGGTTGGGAAGAATATGCTTATTTTAACCGATTTGATAGAGAGCGGATTTGGTTTGATGATCAAAAGAAAGGGTTTGAGGTTAAAATTATGCCTAGTATTGCATGATCAAATTGGGTTTTTCTGGTCATGGGATCATCCATTAGTTGGGGCCCAAACCCTGATATTTTTTATTATTTAAGTGGTTAATTTACTTTACAAGAAAGTAATGTAGAGCTTCTTTTTTTCAAGAAATATAATAAAACAAAGTAAAGTAGAAGAAACGGGAGAAGCAAAAGGGGTGCGTGTTTGAAGTTTTCAAACACCGAGTCCGAGTGTGCAAATTCAATTCTTTATAAATTAACATGTTTTAGAAAATTAATTTTTCCTCATAATTTTTAAATTTTTCACTTTTCAAATCTTTCGCAAACACATAACCGGAACAGTTTTAGAGTTTTTTGAATATTTCACATTTATTTAACATATAGTATTACTCTACAAGTATATGGAGGTCGAGAATTAGGGTAATAAGTTATTTTATTTCCAAACCAATATTTTTTTATAGCTATACTAATCCTCATGTTCCCTACGTATAGATAGGAGGGTGTGAAAATCGAGAATTAAGATACTATATAAGTAACTAGTTAAGCATATTTTCTTTCCAAAATTGTACTTCCTTTCATAGTTGTAGTACTAGTGTTATCCTTGTGTTCCCTATTTTTAGATATTACTAGTTTTCAGACATGTGTGTTACACGAGTATCCCTTACTAATTAATACAATATTTTTACAAATCGATGACTGATAGACTAATTCAACCGATACTATTGTCATTGCAAAGGACAATTATACTAAAGAACTGCTATCGAGAGAATTTGAAAAGTAATGTTCAGATAACTCCAATTAATACAATCTTATAATTATATCAAGTATTCAACTTGAAAAATAGTTTTTTTTTTTTTAAATATATTTCAAAAAATATAATTTAAATGTGAATTTGAAAAAAGTAATGCCGCATTCCCTCTTCAGTTATCGTGAAATTTCTCAGGGATCTTCTCAATAAAGAATGCCTCCTCGTTCTTCGTCCATTCCATGGAGAAAGAACTTCTTTCGGGTGTTCGGTCAGGCTTTCTTAGGAAACGTCAGTTATGGTTGTAGATCTTCTAGTCTTAAAGGCTTTTTTTTTTTTAAAGGAAATTATAGCCTCGTCCTTTTTATAGCAGCGTACATATCAAAATAAACTATTACCGAATAAAAAGTAATATTTTGCAGAAGTTGTACATAGATTCCATTAATGTATGCCATCTTTGAATGTTTAGTAGATCACTGTCATGGTGTACAACTACAAATAAGTAGTAGTTGTTTGTGCCAGAGATAATAGTTACTTATATAATGTATATAAATCATAATTTCATAATGTATCTTTTTTCTAACTTAAAATTATGAGTCTTCATCTGTGAATTTGAGCAACACAATATTAGTTGAATTGTATAAATATATTTAATTATGAAATATAGCACGATAATGTGTCAAATGTTGGTGAAAAATTTAAACTCTTTTGTATCAAGAAAAATAATATCTTAGTTTTCCAATTTATTCTTTAATAATTGAAAAGGAACTTGACAAACAGAAAGACATGAGAATAAATAATATTACAATATAAGTGTCACGACCCGAAATCCCACCTTTCAGACCGTGATTGCGTCTAACGTTGAACCCGCTAGACAAGCCAACGTTCACAATACTTGACATCTATAAAACAACTTGACAGTAGTAAAAGCCATTAACCTTCAAACATGTACTGGATTATCCTGAATCATTAACTTTCAACCTTTACCGAAATATCCCAAATCACTTCAAAGTTTTACAGCGGAAATGTAATAATACTTCGAAAACACATAATGAAATGATAAAGACAACAACATCGCAAAATCCCAAAACCGGGGTGTCACAACCTCACAGACTATCTATAAGAATACTAAATACAAGTCTGAAAGGAAATACAGTATTGTCTTTAGAACAGAAAGAGGAATAAGACAATATGACACAATAGCATAAGAGACTCCAGGGTCCATGAACGCCAATGGTATATCTTTAAGCTCAATTTGGACTGAAGGTGACTCCCTCAGAGCGGTCCACGGGGTCCGGAAGCGGGATCTGCACAACATAAAAAAGTGCAGTGTAGTATCAGTACAACCGATCCCATGTACTGAGTAAGTGACGAGCCTAACCTCGGCCGAAGTAGTGACGAGGCTAGACTTGACAGTAACGATAACCTGTCCTACTCTACAGCAGGTAACAGGGATAATACAAGGCAAGAGATAAGCAAGCAAGGGAGGGATACGGGAGCAGTAAAGGGGAAGCAAGTGAAGTGAAGCAGTCAAATTGACAGGTAGAGGTAAACAAGGGAGGCAATCTAACACAATAGCCAACGAAAAACAAGTATGAGCACCAGAAATGTGACAATGGCATGGCATCACCCTTCGTGCTTTACACTCTTCCTCACTATGCAAGGTAATCAAATATCATGGCACG
>MDKH01080777.1:0-10157 GCA_005239495.1 Nicotiana undulata
ACTTCATAAGGCTTAATTTTACCAATTTTGATCCGAAACACGTCATTTCAAGTCCGTTTACACTAAATTCCACAGATAACTCACCTAACATATAATAAACATGTTCCGGGCTCCAGAACCATAATACGGGTCCGGTAACACGGCTTTCACATAATTATTCATTTTTCAAAATCCTTTATTATTTCTAGAAAATAATTTCTTTTAAAAATTCATTTCTCGGGCTTGGGACCTCGGAATTCGATTCCGGACATACGCCCAAGTCCCATATTTTCCTACGGACCCTCCGGGACCGTCACATCACGGGTCCGGATCCGTTTACCAAAAATGTTGACCAAAGTCAACTTTATTCAATTATTTCATTCAAAATCCATTTTTATCAAATTTTCACATAGAAGCTTCCCGGCTACATGCCCGGGCTGCGCACGCATATCGAGGTGAGATTAACGGAGGCTTTTGGGGCCTCGAAACACAGATTTAGCTAGAATTACTTAGGATGATCTTTTGGGTCATCACAAGAAGTAATTTTAAAAAGTATAGTTTATTAAAACTCAAAAGTTAATTTAAGTGATGGATTTGTTCATATTGTATTAGGGTGCTATCTCTTATATACTTAATTGATGTGAAAATATAATATACATGGTTTGAGCTCATTTTTCCCTGATAAGTTTTCAACTATCAATAAATTATCCTAAACATTATTTTTTTTATAATTTTTATATTGTTTCATTATGAAAATTAACATATGATAAATCTATAGAAAAATAAAAATATTTCTCTTATCTCCTTAATTAAGAAAAAAATTAAAATGCCTATAATAATTTATATAGTCTTCTATCAAATATTTTATATTTTATCATCAGTTAAAATCATTTTAAACGAGCTATAATAAAATATAATTTAAATTACTACAATTATATCATGTTAATATTTGTTTAGTGCCTTTAGTTCTCTTTGTTTGAAGTAGTAAATTGCCTCTTTAGGGGTGTGACTCCCCTTGAAAGTTCTATTTATTTACTGTACTAAAAATTTCTCTTGATTTTGTTGTATACAAGATATGAAGTAAAATAAATAGTAAGTTTTTTTTATCTTTTATCGTATTTAAAGAATGATGTTGTTCGTGTTAACTTTCATCGAGTAGCTGATTGTTCCAACTGTTGAAACTCTTGTGAAACCAATTTGGATATATTCAAGAATAGTATACAGATATATTGGTAAACTTCTTATTCTAGAAAATTTGTTAATATAGATGACACTTGTAGCTTTAATGTATTCTTTTGTAAAATATTCAAATAGGAAAATAATACCATAAATTTTCAATTTGATATTTATGTTTGATATGGATGTTAAAAAGGAGTATTATAGTACGTAGTTTTTTTTATGTTATTTGGAGCAATTTAAACAGATTATAATTTATAGTTTAAGTTTAAGTAAATTATTAAAATAAACTAATTTTATAAATTGTGATCCCCAATACTATTTTCTATCCGTGATTAAATGGATATAACAAGGATCAATTTATTTATAAAAAAGTTAATTGAATCTCGACAAATAATAATTTTAAACTACAATATTGGGTCCGTATACGGGCCTTTCTTTATCTAGTTAATTACATAAATCGTTCAATTATATCCATTTTGAAAAGAAAAAAAAAATTCTACTTCATAATGCATCTATTAAAATATTATACTTGATTCAAAGTGGCACGATGGCTAATTAATTCGTAGGCCTTATGATAAACGGGGAATTTTGACGTTCAAAAAAGTGACTTGATACATAAATTTTGACGTGCTCTGTAAGTGATTGCTAAACAAAACCTTTTCAATGAATGATTAGACCATTCCAAAAGAGGAACAACCCCAAACAGTTTTCTTGACCTCTAACAATTTGCTCTTCTTGGGACTTCTTCAATCTTACCCCATTTTTCTATAATGGGGTAATTTTTAGGGTAATAAAGTTGTAATCCTCCTCTATTTTTGCCTTCAAAACAGGGGATAAATAATACTCCTTTAAATATGTGTTACATTATTCATCTCCCACATTACTATTCATTCAAATTTTATTATTATTTTATTATTTAACTCTTTTAATTTATCTCTTTATATTTATCTAATTATGTTTATGTAATATCTTTATAATATTAATTTACTGTCACGATCCGAATTTTTCACCGTCGGGGATGTGATGACGCCTAACGTTGAACCCTCTAGGCAAGCCAATGTGAATGTTCAATTTACTTTATTCCTTTATTATTAGTCGTAAACAAGTGAAATACAATATTAGCATGAATAAAAGTATAATGAAACAAGGTATATAACTCAATCCGATGCTTTTACAAAATTTCACAAAAATCAAATCTCAGAATGTTGGAGTCACAACTCACGGGCTGTCTAAGAATAATACATATAAAAGTCTGAATGAAATAAGTACATATGTTTCTGAAACAACTAGAACAGAATACAAGGGAAATAGGAGGGGACGCCAAGGCCTGCGGACTCCAACAGGACTATCTCGATGTCTCCACGTGAACTGAAGGCAGCCTCCTAGCTCTAATGTACGTAGGTCCTATACCGGGATCTGCACAATAAAGATGTGCATAGTGTAGCATCAGTACAACCGACCCCATGTACTGAGTAAGTGTCAAACTAACCTCGGCGAAGTAGTGACAGGCTAGGACACGACAACCAAAATAACCTGTGCATTTGATAATATTCGGAGGAATAATAATAATATGAAGTAAACAACTAAGTACCAAGGAAAGGGGGGACATGATGGGGAAAAGAAGTATCAAACAAAGGAAACAATGAAATAAGACAACAATTCAATATCAACTTAAACAACAGGAATTAACATCACAGAGAAGACAATGCACGGCATCACCCTTCGCGCTTTTACTCTCATCCTCACCAAATAATAAATGTAAGTGCACGGCATCACTCTTCGTGCTATTACTATCATCCTCACAATAATCAACAGAAACTGCACGGCATCACCCTTCGTGCTTTTAATATCATAACATGGCATGGCATCATCCTTTGTGCTTTTACACTATCATCCTCACAATAATCAATACACGGCATCACCATTCGTGTTTTACACTCTTCCTCACAATAATCAATACACGGCATCACCCTTCGTGCTTTACACTCTTCCTCACCCAAACAATATCAATAACAACAGTCCGGCAAGGAAAAATCAACAATACGAACAATAATAATAAATCATCACATCACAACAAGGGAACAACAGTAGAAATATCACTATCCCGGCAAGGGACACAACTATAACCAATCTCACTCAAGTACATATCTTCACCTAAAGTTTCTCAACTGAACCCAATACTCAACAATGTTCATTACTAAGAATTTCTACCAAAATGAATAACCACAAAGTGAAACTCAAGCTATAACACAGTAAATATCAATGAAGACCACATAACTCATAATATCCGACTCACGGGCATGCTTGACACCAACGTATAGGTACTCGTCACCTCACCTATACGTTGAACGTGGTATTCACTCATAGCAAATAAGACACAACACATATTCCCTCAAGCTAAGGTTAGGCCAAACACTTACTTCGACTTTCATGACCAAAATCAAGCCTCAATCACCGCTTTCCCTTTTGAATTTGACTCCAAATCAATTGTATCTAGATATAATTGACTTAATAACATCAATAAATGCTAAACAATTCAATTCCAATGCTTAATTATAGGTTCCTTAGCATTCTTTCCAAAAGTCAAAAATCGACCTCGAGTTCGCTTGGTCAAAACACGAGGTTCGGACCAAAATCAGATCACCCATTCACCCACGAGCCTGAATATGTAATTAGTTCCGGAATCCGACCCCAAAACGAGGTCTAAATTCTAATTATTCAAAAAGCCCTAACTCTACCCAAATCCCTAATTTTCTACCCTTAAAAACATAATTTCGGCCTAGAAATTTAATGGGTGTTATTGAAATTGAGAAAAATGAGTCTAAGAATATATATCTATGATTTTGTAGTGAAGTTCCCTTTCAAAAATCGCCAAATATTGAGTTTAGGTGAAGAAGTTGTGAAGTTTTGATAAAAGACTGGGTAAATTTTGCCTTATGCGTTCGCGACCTGGGTG
The DNA here is from genome assembly GCA_005239495.1 of Nicotiana undulata. Taxonomy (NCBI): domain Eukaryota; kingdom Viridiplantae; phylum Streptophyta; class Magnoliopsida; order Solanales; family Solanaceae; genus Nicotiana; species Nicotiana undulata. Next base: position 4,115 of record MDKH01080777.1, read on the forward strand.
GTGCATTCGCATAGGCTACCTCCTACTGCCCTTCGCGTTCGCACTATCATGGGTGCGTTCGCACTCAATAGAATACTACCCAGCCCCCAGATCCCCCAATGCTCTACGTGTTCGCGGCTACATGGGTGCGTTCGCGTAGAGTAATTTTCCTATGCTCCACGTTCGCACCCTGTGCCATGCGTTCGCACAGTGTTACCCAGCCCCCTTCCCCTCGTGTGCATTGCGTTCGCATGGATACCTATGCGTTCGCATAGGGTAAATTCCCTGGACACCAGCAACAGCCAAAAGACACCAGATTTTCTAAGTAAAATCACCCTGACGCCTATCTGAAACTCACCCGAGCCCTCGGGGCTCCAAACCAAACATGTACACAACCTTAAAAATATCCTACGGACTTACTCGTGCGATCAAATCGTCAAAAATAACACTTTAAACAACAAATTTAGCCTTAGAATCAAAGAAAATTTTCAAAACTTCCAAAGTATCAAATTTTACAACTACGGGTCCGAATCACGTCAAACGACTGCGTTTCTTACCAAATTTTACAGTCATATCACAAATATCATATTGAACATGTACCGGGCTCCGAAACCAAAATACGGGCCCGATACCATAAATTTCAAATATAATCAATTTCTAAAATCTCTTATATTTTTCAGAAAAATAATTTCTTTCAAATATTTATTTCTCGGACTTGGGACCTTGGAATTCGATTACGGGGATACGTCCAAGTCCCATATTTTTCTACGGACCCTCCGGGACCGTCAAATCCGGGTTCGTTTACTCAAATTGTTGACCGAAGTCAACTTAAATCAAAATTTTAAGGCAAAAACTAGCATTTTTCTCAATTTTTCACGTAAAGGCTTTCCGGCTATACGTCTGGGCTGCGCACGCAAATCGAGATTAGATAGAAGGAGGTTTTCAAGGCATCGGAACACCGTATTGACTTAAAATATAAGGGATGACATTTTGGGTCATCACATTTACATCTTAACTTGGCGTATAATTTTGATAAATTAATTTTCGTGCATTCATTATCTTTATGAAAAGTTGAAAGTTAATTTTATTATAAGTTATAATTGTACAAAAAAATATATAATCATCTCAAAAAATGAATGGTGCAAATATGAAATATTAGATGTTGCTAAAGTTGAAAAATGAAAATTGAAAATACATTAAAATTGAAAATGCATGAAAATTGAAAATACATTAAATTAAAATACATAAAAAATTTAAACTACGATAAATAACATAATAACTTAGTAGGGAGGTACGTCGTCTCCAGGTACTAGAGGTTGAAGTTGAATATTTATGTAGTATTTCGAATGAATTTTATCGTTATTTAATATGTATTTGATTAATCTTGAATCACAATGATTTCACTTTTATTTGAATTATTAGTTAATTTATAATAATTTCATAAAAATTATATTATTTAAAATTTTATGGAATTGTATTAATGGAAATTATAAATTAATGAAAATAAAAGATGAAATTTGTTTAATAGAATTTTAAAAATTAAAATAAAAATAAAAAATAAAAAAATAATATAAAAGAGAGAAAAATATAAAAAAAGATATTCCTTTTTTGAAAAAAAATGAAAAAATAATTGGAGCAAGTTGTCCCCAAAATGAGAAAATTCTCATTTTGAAGACAAAAATAGAAGTGAAGATCGGAGATAGTCTTATGGAGTAGTAAGGTTTTTTAGTAGCAACTTTACTTAACATTCACACGGCACCACCCATAATTTGCCATATGGTGAAAGTTAAAGTTTTATATTTCGTGGCACCACGTGGATATTATGAATGTTAAGTAAGGAGAGTTTTTGATAATTGGTTGTATAGTAATTTTAATATATTGCAGCATACGTGTACTTTTCGGGACCAAATATTTAATAGTGTTTATCCTTAAAATTAGATAACAGTTAAATTCATAAGTGATTTTAAGAATATGTGATTTCACTTGATACTAATTGAGAAATATAATAATTTATGTTAGAAATTAACTTTAAAATAAAGCAAATTAGAATAAAGTGTAACTTGGCCGAGATTTTCGCCACGATTCTTGTTCGAGCATAGATATCTCGGTTTTCTTCAATCTAGCTCTATGTTTATCCCGTTTGATCTCGATCTTGACTGATCTCGATCTCGCTTGATACTTCAAATCCCAAACTTAATACCGTATTTTTATATCTCGATATGATATAATATGGGACCGATCTTTAGCCTACTATTCTAATCTCGATGGTGAGCCCGGTTTTGACCGACTTGGGACCCTATTCTTATTTCTTCGTTTTCTTGGAAGGCTCATACTTGTACATGCGGCAGAAACTTGATTCTTGAATCTATTCCCAAAGATGTCAGGATAGGGACATACACGTAAAATAATTGATCAATTAGGGTAGCTAGGAGGATAGTTATCCATCACAATTTCTTTTGTTGCATGGGAAAGTGTGGCAAGCTTTGATGATCGCATTTAATTCCCAACTACTCAACTCCTTAGCTATGTCCGTTATTAATAAGTAGATGCTATCTAACTCATCATATCTCCCCTTACTTTCTCCTTTTGTACTGTAAAGAAAAAAGCAAAAGGAGGAGAGTAGAATATTCATTCAAAAATGGAGGATTCGAGACAAAAAATGGTCGGAAGTACTCCTTTACAGAAAGTGTCACAAGAATTTGAAGATGAGAATGGAAGCAGCAGTATCCGAACGGCTGAGACTGTGCTGCGTTTGTTACCCATGGGGCTTTGTGTTGTAGCTCTTGTTATTATGCTCAAGAATTCCCAAACTAATGACTTTGGTTCCCTTTCTTACTCTGACCTTGGAACTTTTAGGTAACTATTTTACTCTCCTCTTCATTAATCTATTTCTTACAAATTTAAGTTATATACACTAATTGTGTAAAATAGGTTAGGTTACCAATATTTATTGAGTTACTAATTAATGTTTGTCATAGAATAAGCTGTGATTATTCTGTTGTTCAAATCTTGAATCTGCTGCAGGTACTTGGTCCATGCAAATGGCATTTGTGCAGGTTATTCTCTTCTATCAGCAATAGTAGCAGCTGTTCCTCGTCCTATAACCATGTCTAGAGCTTGGACTTTCTTCCTCCTTGATCAGGTTTTTTCCCACATTATTGATCTTGATAAAGCTGTATTTCTAAGGCATCCAGAATTTGCATTTTACCATCACCCTAAACTAGGAGTGGCTAATGGGCAGGACGTGTCAGGTCGGATGTAGGTGGGTCAGAAAACGGGTAATGTAAAAATGGTAAAAACTGATACATTATCCGAACCAAACTCATATTTAATACAGATAAAAAATGAGTTAACCAGCAGAGCTTCTTGACTCTCTCTGATCACATTTTAGGAGAATTCCTAATCTCTCAACCTTGAGGAACCCTATTTGAGTCTTTGAAAATATATAAGTTAAATCCATTGGTTATCCATTTTTTAAGTGGATAATATGGTTCTTCTTATATTTGATCCATTTTTAAAAAGTTCATTATTCAATCCTTTTTTAGTGGATAATATGGGTGGATACTGATTTCTTTTATTCATTTTGACACCAATATACTAAACTGAAGGCTAGCTAACACTTGCAGAAGTGAATTCAGGATTTAGAATTAGTGAGTTCAAAATGAATTGATCTTATTATGTAAACACTATTTTCTTGTTCATATATGTATATATAGTTCCAATCGAAAGCAATGAATTCAATTGAACCTACCAACTGATCCTGATTCGGCCTCTGCTCGCAGATACTGACATACATAATACTGGCTGCCGGAGCTGCGTCGACCGAGGTGGTGTATCTGGCATATAAAGGGGACACAGCAGTTACATGGAGTGAATCATGTGGCTCATTTGGAGGTTTTTGCCATAAAGCCACAGCATCTGTATCTGTTACATTCATAGTAAGCTTTTGCTATGCAGGGCTATCGTTGCTTTCGTCTTACCGGCTTTTCAGCAAGTATGATGCACCAGTTGAGCTCTATAATAACAAGGGTGGTATTGAGATTGCTACATATTGAGAGTTCCATACTGATCCATGATCAAAAACATCTGCATTTCCCTCTTTGTTTAGGCTATAAGTGGTGCACTAGTTTTTGGTTCCACTATCTCATGTACACAGCAGATGTCAATAAAAGGTGGCATTTTAGAGGAAGTTGCTTCACTTCAATATCATATCTAGTAGAATTGTGGTCTTCAACATTCTCTATAGCCCCATGTGTTCAGTTGTTTTAACTAATTAATACGCTCATGCTCTTGTGATTGTAGCTGCTCTTAGGTGTTCTCTAATGAAGGGCCAAGAAAAAGGCAAACTAATCTCGCAAAAGGTTAATATACTCAATACATGCCAAATGCAAGGTACTTTCTAACAAATATGCTCCCTCCGATCCATAATAGTAACTTTTTAGTTTTCGGCACATTCCTTAAGAAAATACGAACTCCTAGAGAAAAGAAAAAAAGATGTATTCACTAAATTACTTTTAGTTAATTGTTACCTTGAAATATTAAGATATGTTAATAAGGGCAAAGTTTGAAAAAATAAAATTAATTCTTTCTTGATTATGTAAAGGACATTTATTTTGGACTAAAATTAAAAGGCCAAAACGTCACTTGCGATGGAGCGGAGGGAGTACTACCAAGCTATAATCATATGCTTAGAAAAGTACAAATTTGATTGGTTCATTACCTCTAACTTCGGGAGCGTAAAAATTTTAAGAATACCCTAATTAACACCAAATGGGTATTAAAAGCTGTTACTATATATGCTAATCAGTTTGCTTAGATCATATTGAGATTAGACTATGTGCTAACTGCATACAAGACCTAATGCTAAGTTTGAATAAAGAAACCACTTCTGTGAGTAACCTACACTTGTGTCCACTCTTGGACAAATCACAATATAGTTGACAATAAAATTAATCCACATCCCAAGCACTTCAAAAGCAACTCCATTACATCCTACTTTGTGCGTCCATGCACCAAAAATACAACCATGCATAATTGCCACAAAAGATGCAAAATAAAGATTCTCCAAGAGGGAAATTTGAGTTTTTGAAGGGTCTAATATAGTAATGAGTTATAAGCCACAAGACTCTGTCACGACCCAAATTTCCACCCTTTAGGCCGTGACTGCGCCTAACGTTGAACCCGCTAGGCCAGCCAACGTATATCTTGCAATAGTAATTTAAAACCTTTTAATAAGAAATAAAACGCTAACCTTTCAACTTTAACTATTTCAGCCATATACTGGGATAACAGTGGGAAACCGTTTCACCGTACATCAAAAACATACCTTTCCCAACAATAATCTTTCCAACATCGATAATAAAAATAATAAAACTTGAATGCGAAAAGGAGGAACATAACAATCATAAAATAACGTAAACTTCCCAAAACCGAGGTGTCACAATCTCACGGACTAGCTACTAGAATACTAAATACAAGTCTGGAATGAAAATACAACACTGTCTTGAAAATAAGGAGAAAGACAATGAAGCGGTAAAGGAAAGAAGCCTCGGGATCCACGAACGCCAGTGTATACCTCGAAGCTCTGACGTGGACTGAAGGTATCTCCCTCAGAACGCTCCACGGGGTCCGGTAGCAGGGTCTGCACAACACAAGGAAGTGCAGTGTAGTATCAGTACAACCGACCCCATGTACTGAGTAAGTGCCAAGCCTAACCCCGGCCGAAGTAGTGACGAGGCTAGAATTAGCATAATACGATCACCTGTCCTAGTCTAAGCAGATATATGACCAAGAAATAACAGATAGGGGAAAACAGGTATGGTCAAATAGAAGAGATATGGGAGCAAATAGGGGAAACATATTAACGGGGCAGCAATAATATCGAAACTTAAACGATAAAATAAGGTATGTGTACATACTGGGGATACAAGAAAAACAACATCTAATTCCCAACAGTACAGTGAGTATGCTGCTGGAAAGTAAAAACAGAAACCGAAGAAATCAGCTATCAGTATACGGGAATCAATCAAATAACAGAGCACAGCATGTCCCCTCGTGCGTAATC
>ML291607.1:9858-20226 GCA_005239495.1 Nicotiana undulata
CATAGGTGATGTATGTGCTATGTGTAAATTGTTTGGGGGCTACGTACGCGCCAAGTGACGAGAGTCCGTACGTAGCGGCTATCATTGTTATGTCCGGGTAGTTAGGCCCACATAATGCCTTGTATGTTTTCTTGTAATGCCTGATATGTTTTCTTTATAATGCTTCATATGATTTATTGTAATGTTGTATGTACTACGAAATTATGTTTTGCATCGTGTTATTCTTCTGAGGATTTATTGAAAAGAAATTATTAAATATATGGGAGCGGGTCGTACGCCACGACGGAATTGAAAAGAAATTGTGAAATATATGGGAGCAGGCAGTACGCCACGGCGGAATTGAAAAGAAATTGTGAAATATATGGGAGTGGGCCGTACGCCACGGCGGAATTGAAAAGCAATTGTGAAATATATGGGAGTGGGGCGTACGCCACGACGAAATTGAAAAGAAATTGTAAAATATATGGGAGCGGACCGTACACCACGGCGGAACTGAAAAGAAATTGTGAAATATATGGGATTGGGCCGTACGCCATGGCAGTGTTGAAAGCAATTAAAATATATGGGATCGGGCCGTACGCCACAGCAGTGTTGAAAATAAATTGAAATGAATATGGGATCGGGCCGTACGCCACGGCGAGTGTAGAAAGTACCTTATGGGAGCGGGCCGTACGCTACGGCGGATCTAAGAATTTGTGATTATTGTTTCATTCGGTGGTCTTACTTTTGAAAGTGCTTTATTGTTTAAGTTCAGTAGCTGTTTGGATTTTTCTGCTTTTAGAATATGTACTTGTTGCTTATTTCCCTGACATGCCTACTGTATTTCATCATATTTTATCATATGTTATTACTGGTGGACCTTAGTGAGTATCGAGTCGACCTCTCGTCACTACTTCTTTGAGTTTAGGCGGGATACTCACTAGGTACATATTTATTTAATATGTACTCATGCTGCACTTTCTTTTCTTTTCTGTACTTGACTGTACAGGTCCGGAGGCTGGCACGTCTGACTATTAGGCTGGTGCTGGATATTGATAGCGTAGTCATACTTCACGGTGAGCTGCTTTCCCCGCAACTTTCTAGCAGCACCCTGGAGCTCTTTTGTTGTGTTCCTATGTCCATTTCATTCAGACGGAGACTCTATATATATTGTAGTCATTGTATATTCAGTAGTTTCCCATGACACTCGTGACACTAGTTCCTGGCACACACGCGTAGTGTATTTTTATTTTGGGGTTTTGGGATGTATATCCATGTGTAAGTTATATCTCGGCTTTGTATCTACTATGACTTACTTCCGCTCAAGGCTAGTATCATGTTAGTTGTTATAACTGGTAATCTCTGACTTGTTTAATTAGATGGGAAGGGTAGCACTTGGTGTAGTTTGCGTTGGCTTGTCCAACGACCGTCGTTGGGCGCCATCACGACTCGGATTAGGATTCTGGGTCGTGACAAAAAGGAAAAGCAATCAATTTATAAGACTGATTTTGCTTAATTAGAGACAAGGAAATCACATAATACATAAATAAAGCCAAGTACATAGTACATAATTAAGGAAAGTTGAAGTAACATTACATTTATAAAGTAAATTAGGGTATTAGTTTGAAAATCAACTGAAAGAATCTCAGATTCAATTGCAATCATAGGGAATCCAAAATAGTTAAGGAAAGTATCATATGAGTAAGGAAATCACTCAAAATTTGGTACAGAATTACAAAGGACATACATAATCACCTATTCAAAGAAGGCATCACATGAATATGGAAATAATCCAAAATTAGTACAAGATTATAAAGGGAATACACAATCATGTATCCAAGGAAAACATCACAAGCCAGGGGATTCTTACACAAAAGGCAGTATAAAATAAATAGGTAAACAATCAATAAGGTCTCAAATTACAGGGAATCCAGGGTTCACAGATAATAAATCAAGAACCCTAGCAAGCTGAAACCATAGAGAATGAAGGATTTGAATAGGAGCAACAATGATGAATCGAATAAGTCACAGGCAAGAGGTCAGAAACCCTAGTAGTAAAACATGTGAAATTAAGGACTCTCATGAACTCAGTAATAAGAAAATAACAAGGAAAACATGATCCGAGCAAAGATTAGAAACTCTAAGGAACAAAGCATAATACAGTCAAAGAAAACTTGAAGCATTCATGGGAAACAAGGATACAATAATATTCAAGACAACAAGGAATCACAAAATACTCGTATAAACATAGTATAGGTAGCTAAATCGAAAGAAGAACTATTTTGAAAATGGTTCGAGGAACCCTTGTTTGAAGTTGTTTAAAAAGAAGAAATTTTCCGGAGAAACAACATAGAAACTTCATAATATTGTAAAATGTAAACGGATCTTAAAGGAAAAACCAAGATACAGAAGATTAGGGTTTCGTGGAACCCAGAAAAGAGGGCAAACCTTAGAGATGGCATAGATTTAGGACGGAGAGACTGTAAACTTACTCGAACGGCAGGGGGTTTGTCGGACAGTGGCAAGAGGCTCAAAGGAGGTGAGTGGACCGCTCCAGGCTCGTCTTAAGAACTCAGGGTATCACTGAGCAGGTGAGAGGCGAGTGGATGACCAGGAGATGATAGGGAACCAAGTTTCCGGTGAAAATCCACCAGAGAAGGCGACCAGAGATCATCGGAGAAGACGAAGTCAAGGAGACTTCTAGAGAGTTGTAGAGAGAGATAGAGAGATGAACCGTCTCGAAGGGAATGAGACGGAGAGGGAGGGGTTAGGTGAGTTTAATTTAGGTAACAAAAATCTGGGTCGTTGATCTGATCTGATCAACGGCACAGATTGGCTTGGGATTGGGTCGGGTTTTTTGATGGGTTTTAGGCTGGGTTGTTTATGATCTAGGTTGGGGTATTTTAATTAGGTTTGGGTTGGGGTTAATTAAGCTAGATTTTAAATAATAAATGGCTAGATATTAAATACCCAAATAGATAAATAATTAAATAAACAACCAATAATTGTACAAAAAAATGAAATTGAGTTTAAATAGATGAAAGTACCGTAATTAAATAATATTAAGTGTAAACGATGCATAAGTTTCGAATTAAAATAATACACAATAATCAATTGGGCTATAATTGCAAAATTATAGTAATTGAAATTAAATAAGACCCAATTGGCCAATTTACGAAATAATTGGATTTTAATAAGTAAAAGTGATTATAAATGACATACTGAACTGGGAAACAATTTTGAAATTATTTTAGAGCACAATTTATGAATAAAAAAAATATACAATATTAAATAAATAGGGAAATAATTTAGATAAAATATGGAAAAATTAGGAAAAATACTCATTATTGCAAAGAGTGATTTTGAAAGCTTACATACCAGTTTGAAAATAATTTGAGGAAAAATTGGGTATCAACTGCTGCCCCTCTTTACTCGGGAAGGATGAAAGAGTTGTCGGGTAAAGATATGATGGCCAATTTTCACCGAGATGAAACTGTGGGATAGAATTTGGCCGCACCATGGTTTATGAGCTGACCTACATATCCCTGGTTTTACAGGAATCAGGCCATATGTAGTTCCGGAATCATCGGCGAAAGATACCGGTGATGTTTCATAAGAACGGACGCAAGGTGCATGGTAGGGTAAGAATAAGAAGTTCTTACGGGGGAGGTTGAAGAACCGGAGCGGTCTACTCCTGCCTGGTTGGCTGTTCCGGCCGGGTTACCTGCAGATAGAGAACAAGCGTATATTGTGCGTAATATAAACATGATGCAAGTTCCCGTCGAACTATGAATGATGTCTTTGGACCATTAAGATGATGTCCTTAGACCATGATGTCCTGGGCCATGACTCGCTCAGCGCGGGATTCGCAGGCTATAAATGTTGTTCTTGGGCCATGAGGATGGTGCCTCCGAACGATGATGCCTTTGAATAATGATGTGCAAGTTGAGTAAGAGATCCGCAGGCTATGAAATGATGTTCTCGGACTATGAGGATGATGCCTCCGAACGATGACGCCTTTGGACAAGTTGGCAATATTCAGCCCATGAAGAATGCAGTAATATGATGTTAACAAGACAGAGCATAGTCTTGCGATTTGCGAAAATAAAGAGTGCAGAGCTTAGCCCGAAAGAAGGCGTAAATAAATAAGGTGACTGCTTTGAAAAGGTACAAAGGAGCTTAGCGTAGTGCAATAAGATGCGGAGAGAGGTAGCGTAGAACCTCAGAAGGCGTAATAATAGCCTTATGCAATGCAGGAAATAAATGCAGGGGAGGTAGAGTTTAACCTCGGAAGGCGGAATAGTAGCCTTATGCAGAGATGCGAATGCAGATGGAGGTAGAGCTTAACCTTATGCAAGATGGAGACAAATCTTAGTCTCGGAAGGCAGAAAGGTAGCCTCATGAAATGCGAGAAAATGCAGAGAGACAGTGCTTAGTCTTGGAAGGCAGAATGGTAGCCTTATGCAAATGCGAATGCAGATGGAGGTAGAGCTTAACCTCATGCAAGATGGAGACAAAGTTTAGTCTCGGAAGGAAGAAAGGTAGCCTTATGCAATGCGAATGCAGATGGAGGTAGAGCTTAACCTCATGCAAGATGGAGACAAAGCTTAGTCTCGGAAGGCAGAAAGGTAGCCTTATGCAATGCGAATGCAGATGGAGGTAGAGCTTAACCTCGGAAGGCAGAGACAGAGCTTAGTCTCGGAAGTCAGAAAGGTAGCCTTAAGCAATGCAAATGCAGATGGAGGTAGAGCTTAACCTCGGAAGGCCGAGACAGAGCTTAGTCTCGGAAGGCAGAATGATAGCCTTATGCAGATTAGAATGCAGATGGAGGTAGAGCTTAACCTCATGCAAGATAGAGACAGAGCTTAGTCTCGGAAGGCAGAAAGGTAGCCTTATGCAATGCAGAAAATAAAGCGACAGTAAGAGTTCTTAGCTGGTGATAAAGTGCGATGATACAATTGTTGTGAATGAAGTATCGTTTGCGATGATGATAATAGTAAGTGTTGGCATGCGCGATGAGTTCGAGAACGTATCCTTGAGAAGCATGCGTCTTGTGGGGATAATGATATGTCTTGGGCTTTTGTCGTATTTGTGCCTGCATCCAAAGAAAAATCATGAGTTCCGTAAGGGGGGAGTGTTAGTTCGTATCCCTGCTGGCTCGGATCGGCATGTCTGCTTGATGATGCTGGCTTTGTTTGTACCACAGGGGGTAGCGTTGCTAAGACAAGCTATTTTTTATGAAATAAATATGCATGTTTTTATAAAATACAACATATAATAAAAATGAAAATTTGAGGTTCGAGACATTACAACCTCTTTTGCTGCAGAGATTTCAGGGACCTCCTCAATATTTTGCCCCAATTTGGTGTGTGAAGGCTTCTAGTTGTTACTGGTGCGGTGCTTGGCTGAACTTGCTTCTGACTTTTGAGGTCCCTCCTCAAAATTCTGCCCAGTTTCCTTTCGTGGGGAAAATGAAAATTTTATTAAAATATGACCGAACCCATAGGGCTGCCTACGTATCCCTTCTTAAACGGGAATTAGGTTAGGCGTAGTTAAATTACAGCATTGATAGAAGCATAACAATTACACATAGTAGCTCTTGACTGCGTCTGAATTGATTAGTTTAGGCCAAATTTCTCCATCCATTTCTGCCAGTATGAGTGCTCCTCCTGTTAGCAATCGGTGAACCATGTACGGACATTGCCAATTGGGAGAGAATTTCCCTTTTGCTTCGTCTTGATGAGGAAAGATTTTCTTTAACACCAGCTGCCCCGGTGTAAATCGTCTTGGTTTGACTTTCTTGTTGAAGGCTCTGGTCATTCTATTCTGATATAGCTGACCATGACAAACCGCGTTCATTCTTTTTCCGTCTATGAGGGCCAATTGCTCATAGCGGCTTCTTACCCATTATGCGTTGTTGAGCTTGGCTTCTTGTATAATTCTCAAAGATGGAATTTCAACTTCAGCAGGAATGATGGCTTATGTACCGTATACCAATATGTAAGGAGTTGCCCCGGTTGATGTGCGAACCATGGTGCGATACCCCAACAGAGCGAATGAAGGCTTCTCATGCCACTGCTTGTGCTTCTCTATAATCTTTCTCAATATCATCTTGATGTTCTTGTTGGCAGCCTCAACGGCTCCATTCATTTGAGGTCTGTATGCTGTAGAATTCTTGTGCTTGATCTTGAAGGTTTCACACATTACTCTCATCAAATCACTATTAAGGTTGGAACCATTATCAGTGATAATTGACTCTGGAACTCCAAACAGACAAACAATGCGGTCGCGGACAACATCGGCCACGACTTTCTTAGTAACTGCTTTGTAAGATGCTGCTTCGACCCATTTGGTGAAATAGTCAATGGCAACCAGAATCAACCTGTGTCCGTTGGAGGCGGCAGGCTCGATTGGTCCAATTACATCCATGCCCCAAGCGGTGAACGGCCAGGGTGAGCTTATTGTATTAAGCTCGCTCGGAGGTACCTTTATCATATCCCCATGTATTTGACATCGATGGAATTTGCGGACATACTGGATGCAGTCTATTTCCATGGTCATCCAGAAATAACCAGCCCGAAGTATCTTCTTTGTCCATCCAAATCTGATGGTAACCAGCAAAACAATCTAGAAAGGACCGCAGCTCGTGCTTGGCACAGTTGTCAATTAAGATGTGTATGTTCGGCAGGGGGAAGTCGTCTTTCAAACTGGCCCGGTTGAGATCCCGGTAGTCGACGCAGACTTTGACCTTCCCATCTTTCTTTGGTACAGGCACAATGTTGGCTAACCATGTAGGATATTCGACCACTCAGAGAACCCCGACGTTGATCTTCTTGGTAACCTCTTCTTTGATTTTCAAGCTCATGTCTGGTTTGAACTTCCCAAGCTTTTGCTTCATTGGTGGGCATGTTGGATTGGTTGGCAATCTTGTGGGCCACAAAAGATGTACTGAGGCTAGTCGTGTCATCATATGACCAGGCGAATATGTCCTCATATTCCCTAAAAAATTCCGTATATTCCTCCCTTTCTGACGGCGACAGATGAATGCTGATGCGTGTTTCTTTGACGTTCTCTGCGTTTCCCAGTTTGACGACCTCAGTCTCGTCCAAGTTAGACTTAGGTCTATTCTCAAAGTTCTCGACCTCTTTAATAATATCCTCAGGTATATCATCCTCGTCTGACTCGGAATCCGTTTGTTGCGTTGCCTCGTTGCAGGTCACAGTCGTCAGTTCATCAAGATAAGTAATAGTAATGCTGTGTAAAATAGAGCAATGGGGAGGAAAATAGTAACAAGTAAATATATGATTTACAAGGAAATTGGAAATGCTTTGATAAATTGAGTAATTGTTTGAACATAGGAGCTCGTTCTTGCATAAATTAAAAATGCGAAAAGGAAGAAAATTCTTTAAATAAATAAACTGTAAATAATGTTCATTTTGTTAGCCTTGCTACCTCGAGGCTCGACGGGCTTTGGTTGTCCTAACGAAACAATTGTTGAGATGTGATCCCTTGCTCACGACTTGTATGGAAGGGCCTTCCTCCCCCTCCTCTTCAAAAATGACACAGCAGTCCATATCCTCATCATCCAGAAACAGATCCCTTATCGCCGCTAGCGCTTCTTCTTCGTTTGTACTATATATGATGTCAGCTGGCTGGAAAGTCTGCTCTATGCAGGGTATTGGCTGCTCCAATGGGTAGTAAGGGCTGCGCCATGGTGGCGACCAGTCCTTGAACTCCTTCCAAGTGTACTCGTACCCTAGACCAAAAGTAGTATCGTGCTTCTTGAGTGTTATTGGCTTTGTTATTCCTTGAAGATGCTTACCGAGCCCTTTACCCGGCTCGTACCCTTGCCAGTTCAATATGCTTTCGGTCTTACTGCCCCACCACTTATCCTTGTCAATAGCATTAACACGATCTATGTTATGATAGATTTCTCCGCCCAACTTCCTCCTTCCATCAATGACCTAAAAGGTCTGACGACCGTAGATATGGTTGCTACCGTCGCCATGAATGATTATCTCTTTATGATTCCATTCAAACTTCACAGCTTGATGTAGGGTTGATGCCACGGCCCCAGCCGCGTGGATCCAAGGTCATTGATGTGCCGGATAATTTCGACACATTTGATACCATATTTCATAGACTGTGGCTCGTTTCAAGAGAATTTACTCTTATTAATCATAGAATTTTGGTATTTGTGCAGTACACAAGGTGTAAACACTCAAGACCATGCAAAAGGGAGCTAAAGAAGAGAAAAGAGAAGGAAAATGGTCAAATGCGATCGCATATGCAACATGTGAATCGCATTTCAAGCCTAGGGTTCGCATACCGCAACAGAAATTTGAATCAAAATTAAGGAGTGAAATGCGGCCACATATGTGACCACATATCCCAAATGCGAACCACATTTGAATCGCATCTCTATTTGATGCCTGAAGCCACAATGCAAATGCGACGCAGGAATGCGATCGCATTTCATCAATGCGGACCGCATATCCCAAATGTGATACATCTCTGGGACCTAGGGTTTTGAGATGCGATGGAAGAAGCCAAGATGCGAATCGCATTCCTGTTATGCGACAGGAATGCGATCGCATATCGCCCGACAGGGGTGTTTTTGTCTGTTTTTCATCCGAATTTTCTACTATAAAAGGATTTACTTGGGTGTTGTGGGTCATTCTTGTCTAGCTTTTGCACAACATTCTCTCATTAAATATTCTTCACCTTTTGGAAGCATTAGAGCAAGCAAGTGGTGGTTTGTAAGCATTCATGACATTATTAAATGCTTGTTTCTTTTGGTTATTTGTGATGAGTAGCTAAGTCTAAACACTGAGGTTGTGGACCCTAAATGGGTGTTATGTATTTGGGTATTTGCCATTGAATATATGCATAATGGGTAGTTGATATGTGTTTACTCTTCGTCTTATATTTCTTGTTAATGGTTGCAAACATTAACTTATGCCATAATTTTATCTTAGCTTGGAAAAGCGGGTTAGAAGTGGTAAGAGTAAATACCAAAGACTCGAGGCGTTAAACCTCGTTTAATAGAATCACTTAGGAATAAGTTGGTTTTATTTGGCAAGACGTGATTCGGATTTATTGCAACTCTTTTACATTTGGAAAAATCATAAAGAGGAAATACTATCGTAGTATTGGAAAATCTAGGATAGTTATCTTAAGAATCATTTGCATATCAAGAACTTCCCATTAGAAATATATCATATTAATACCTACTTGCATTACACTCCATGAAAGGGGACACAACCTTGGTTAATTTACCCATATTAATTACAATCTAAAGTATTTTCCATTGTTACTACTCTTTCTTCAAAATAGTAAACTATTAATCACAACATTTTTGTTCACTAACGGAATAGAATTTCGATTAGAGTTAAGAACCACACTAACATAGTGATATTTTCACACCTATTCCCTGTGGGATTCGACCCCAACCTTGTTGGGTTATTATATTTGACTTCGACCGCTTTACACTATTTTAGAAGTGTAATTTGAGCGTATCAAATTTGGCGCCGTTGCCGGGGAATACGGTTTTGAAATTACTAGTTAGTGTGAACTTCACTTTATATCTTGTTCTATCCCATCACGAGCTGTTTGCTTTGTATTGGTGTTCCAGATTACAATGGCCGAAATTTATGATGACGAGGAGAATCCCTTCGCCGATATTGAGGAATACATCGATGACTCAAATGCAATCCTCCCACCGGCAGTGGGTGCATCAAACTTCAAAGTTGACCATGGGATGATCCTAATGCTCAAGGCTGAAGGATTGTTTCATAACTCAACTGATGATGACCCAACACAACACCTACGGAATTTCTTGGGTGTGTGCGCCATGCACAAGCAGAACAATGTGACGGATGATGCATTGAGGCTACGGGTGTTCAAATATTCATTGGCAGGAGAGGCAAAGAAATGATTGCAGAACTTACGTCCTCAAACCATCACTACATGGCCCGATCTTGTTCGAGCCTTCTTGGCAAAGTGGTTCCCGGATAGCAAGAAAGCTGAGCTTAGAGATAAAATATTCTTCTTCAAGCAAATGCCGGGGGAACACTTACATGAGGCTTGGGGTAGGTTCAAGTTGTACTTGGTGAGATCACCGAACCATGGGTTCCCTGAACACATGTTGATGGAAAAATTTTACATGGGTTTGGACTCGCTCTCCCAGTCGATCACAAAGAATGCCGCAGACGGATCTTTCATGGATAAATCATTCGCTATAATCACCCAAATCCTAGACAAAATGGCTAAACACAATCAAGCTTGGCACTCCGAAGACACAACTGGGGGAATTTCCTATGGGACCCCATCCATTGCCAACATGGCCAAGGAAAATCAAGAGAGAGACCAATTGATTGCAGGTTTAGC
>ML291608.1:0-21429 GCA_005239495.1 Nicotiana undulata
ATCAGAGCCCCATTCTATGGGATGATCAATTCTCATATGTCTAGACAGAGTCCCAGTCCCCCTAAATTTCCTCCAGTCAGATGTTTAAAATCATTATTACAAATTTTGCAACAAACTCTATCAGTACCTTCAATTATCGCAAAAAAATTCCAAACCTTACTTCTTTTTCTACGATTACTAGTCGGAGCCACAGGTGGTCTACTACTAGTGCCACGACCACCACCCCTTGTAGTAACTCCAACACTACCAGGTGCTGCACTAGTAGGTGTAACTGGTATCTCATCTTCCATTTCTAATTCATTATCTTCTATTCCAAAATCTTCTTNCCAGATGTTGAAGGTCTACCTCTTCTTTTATTTCCCCTACCAGTAACTTTTCTACACGTTCTTTTAGCAGCATTAAACATATTGTAAAATTTAAGTATAAGCAAAAATTAAATATGCAAATAAAATAATAAATAAGAGAAAGAGTTGGAGAGAGTGCACCGAATTCGGCAGTAAATTGAGCACTTGATGATTACGCAACTCCAAATCAAACGTCAAGCAAGTATTTCAATTTTGAAGTTCAATTGTTCAAACTTCAAAATCCGAATGATAAAACACGATAAATTAAATTCCAAATAAAAGAGCCAAATAAAATTAGACGATGAATTGAAGACTTGAAGTCTTGAAAATTGGAGAATGAGAATGAGAGAAATTGAGATTGAGAAATGATAGTTGAGTGAAGAAATGAAGAAGAGGGGGGGTTATTTATAGTTTTAGAGAAGGTTAATTTTGTAAATTGAAAATAGGTTAATTTTTAAAGAAAAAATGGGCTATTTTTGCAAATTACCTGTTAGGCAACGGATCCCTGCCATGGGTGACCGTTGCCAACGGCTAGTGGGACCCACAACATTTTAAAAATTAATTTTTTATTTTTTTATTTTACCGTTGAACCGGGCCGGGCCGGGCCGGTTTAACCGGTTCAGGTACTGTTCATTTTAACCGGGTTGGTCCGGTTACCCGTTTTAAAAATTTAATCCGTTCCAACCCCCCTAACCCCTTAACCCAGCCCCACCCGGCCCCTTATGAACCGGGCAGGTCCGATCCCGGTTTGAACCGGTCTGAGCCGGTCCGGTCCCGAGTTGAGCCGGCTCGTTAGCCACCTTTACCTAAAACTGCTCCAGAAGCAACTGTGACATGATCTCTTATTATTCAAGAATCAAGATAGAAGTGCATAAACTATTTAACCAACTGACTATTTTTTGTTGTCAATGCTTTACGATGTTGACTGATTTTTAAAAGTATGCAGTAATATTTAGGGGAAAAAGAACTTCAGAAGTAGTATGATGTTGCCTTTTTTTCTCACTTTTTTTGTGGACGAAGGATATTATCTCTCTTTCTCAAGTTCATTACGCTCAAATAAAAAAAGGAAAAAGAAAGATGGAGTTAGATTCCATAAACCAAAATCGGCTTTAGCAAACAGTTTGCATTCTTGCAAACTGGCAAGTTACAATTCAAATTGCAAATGAACCAATGCTCCTGATTGGTTGGAGTAGACCGTCATTCTTCCTATAAAAGGAAGGCTTCAGCTTCTCATTTGATACACCACCAAAGAGAGAAAGAAAGAAGGAGTCATCACATACATCGTATAAGAAAATAGCATGTGAAGAAAAATAGAGAGTGAGCGATATTGTAGTGAGGTGGGAATATCAAAAGAGAGTTATTTCTTTGGAGTATTGCGGTGGTCTTTGCAGTATTTTGCTCGGGTCTACAAAGTGTAAAATTCCTTACTATAGTAATATCAGTTGCTCCTCTCGTGGTCGCGGTTTTTTCCCCTTATTTAGAAGGGTTTTCCACGTAAAAATTCTTGGTGTCATTGTCACTCTTTTATTATTGTTGATTATCGTATCTCAATGCTACGTTATTATTCCACTTTTATTACCGTGAACATTATTTCTGTGGGGGGTTTATTCCCAACAACTGGTATCAGAGCACAGGTTCTGCTCGTTCACAGAAGTACTATTCACTGTCTATACTCGGTGAAAAATAAAAATGTCCAGAGTAAAGTACGAGATATCAAAATTTAGCGGAGATAACGGTTTCTCAACATGACAAAGAAGGATGAGAGATCTGCTCATCCAACAAGGATTACACAAGGTACTAGATGTTGATGCCAAAAAGCCCGATACCATGAAAGCTGAGAATTGAGTTGACTTGGATGAAAGAGCTGCTAGTGCAATCAGGTTGCACTTATGAGATGATGTGGTAAATAACATCATTGATGAAGACACCACACATGGCATTTGGACAAGGTTGGAAATCTTATACATGTCCAAAACGCTAACAAATAAATTGTACCTGAAGAAGAAGCTATACGCCTTACACATGGGTGAAAGTACGAATTTTTTTTCACATTTAAATGTGTTTAACGGACTAATCACACAGCTTGCCAATCTCAGAGTGAAAATTGAGGAAGAAGATAAAGCCATCTTGCTATTGAACTCGTTGCCATCTTCATACGATAATCTGGCAACAACCATCCTGCACGGTAAGACTACAATTGAGTTGAAAGATGTCACATCGGCTCTTCTGCTCAATGAGAAGATGAGAAAGAAGCTTGAAAATCAAGGACATGCTCTCTTCACAGAAGGCATAGGCAGGATTTATCAAAGGAGTTTGAGCAACTATGGTAGATCCGAAGGTCGTGGGAAGTCCAAGAACCGATCCAAATCAAAAGCCAAAAATTGCTACAATTGCAATCAACCAGGTAACTTCAAAAGAGATTGACCAAATCTAAGGAAGGGCAAAGGTGAAACCAGTGGCCAGAAGAATGACGACAACACAACCGCTGTGGTGCAAAACAATGATAATGTTGTTCTCTTCATAAATGAAGAAGAGGATTTCATGCACTTGGAAGGTCCAGAGTCGGAATGAGTGGTTGACACAGCGGCATCTTACCATGCTACACTGGTAAGAGATCTTTTTTGCAGATATGTAGCAGGTGATTTCAACACTATGAGAATGGGTAACAAAATTTACTCAAAGATTGCGGGGATTAGTGATATTTGTATCAAGACAAATGACGGATGCACATTGATTCTAAAGGACGTGTGGCATGTACCTGATTTGTGGATGAACTTGATATCGGGAATTGCTTTAGACCGAGATGGATACGAGAACTATTTTGCAAATCAAAAGTGGAGACTCACCAAGGGATCATTGGTGATTGCAAAGGGAGTTGCTCGTGGACGTTGTTGATACCCAATTTTTCCTCAAATTATTTTCAAACTTGCATATATACCTCAAAATCACGTTTCATAATAATTGGCATTTTCCCATAATTTTACCAATTTATTTTCCTATTTATTTAGTGTTTTATATTCAACAATTATTCATAAATCGCATTACAAATAATTTCAAATTATTTCTTAGCTCAATATACCATTCTAGTCCTGTCAGGATTTAATTCTTTCATAAATTAGCAAATTTTGGCATTATTTAATTATAATTACAGCAATTTTACAATTATAGCCCAATCGTATATTTTATACCATTTTTAATCACTGATTAGCCGTTTTATATTTTGTATATCAGCTACTTACCTTAATTGTATTTATTTAACCTCAATTTCATTTTTATAAGATTATTAGCTATTTTATTAATTATTATCTATTTTTTGGGGGTATTTAACGTTTTAGCCATTTATTTAAATCCTAGCCATTTAAAAAAAAACCCAACCCACCTGACCCTTTAATCTCTACCCAGCCCAAAACCCATTTCATACCCGGCCCAACCCCAAGCCAATCTGAGCCCTTGATCAAATTAGATCAACGACCCAGATATTTGTTACCTAAATTAAACCCCAACTACCCCCCGTCCGACCTCTCATTCTCTCTCTATTCCTCTCTGGTTCTCTCTAGAACCTTCATGTTGCTTCCCTCTTCCGATGAAGCTTTGCTCATCTTCTCCGGCTGGTTCCCTCGCCGGAAACTATGGCTTCCCATCATCCCCTGGTTATTTGTTTGCCTTACACCGGTATGATGGCACCCTAAGGCCCTCAAGCGAACCTGGAGCGGTTCACTCACCTCTAATGGCCCCTCATGCCATTTTCCGGCCACCTCCGGCCGTCTGAGTAAGAGCTACTACTTTCCCGGCTAACGCCGACGACATCTTTAAGGTTTTTCTTGTTTCTCTGGGTTCCATGAAACCCTAACTCCTGATATCTTTCCGATTTCTTCTAGATTTGCCTTAGATCTATGTATATCATGAAGCTTTTTTTTGAAGAACCTTCTTATTTTAAACGATCTTTCATCTTCAAACTAGGGTTTCATAATTCTTTCTTTTAAATGGTTTTCATACGATTTTCCAGTATTCTCTTAAGATTTCCATTGTGTTTAATGTTTTTATTGAAGTCTCTCTCTTTATCTGAGTTGTGAAAACCCTAATCTTTCACCTTGGATCTCTGAATACATGTTTGCATATGTGCTTTATGATTCTCTGAAGTTTTTACCCTGTGATGTTCGTATATGTTTCTGAATTTCTTACTCTCTCTACGTGCCTCCATGTTTACCCTATAATACACATGAATCCTTAGCCTGTATGATTTTACTCTACTGAGATTGCTAGGGTTTCAGAGTTCTTGAACATTGTCTATTTAATTCGTGTTATTTTTCCTTAGCTGATACTGGCCTTATTTGAATCCTTGATTCCCTCAGATTAGTATCCTTCACAATCCCTTAAGGTGATACACTACTGATTTTGACCCATGAGTTATTCACTTGCCTTATTTGATTAATTCTACTGTTTAATCGATTTTAACTAGGATTTTCTGAACCTAGACCAATTGTTTATTCTGTATACTGAGATTATTTTCCTGTATGGTATTCCAATCATATGAGATACTTTCCTTAGTTAAGAATGACTCCTTGTGATTTTAGTCCCATCCGTGATTCTTTGACTAATTTTCAGAATTGACTTATGCTTTTTACCATATAAATGCACTCAGTATATATTTTCCTTGCTTGAGATACTATGTATTTGACCTTATTACATGTCACATTCTTTACTACTCCTATTATGGTATAAACAACTTTATAAGTGATTCTTTCCTTATTTTAATACAATTTACACCCGTTTGAATCATGACTCATTGATTGAAGGGAGTCCAGACCTCTGATTGATTTTAATTGGTACTGTTTCTATTATTATGTTACTCTGTATTCGTTTTAAGAACTATATATACACTCTACTCATTCATCACACACACACAGACATAGATACAAAACTGATATGTGCACTCTCTTTTACAAAGAAAAGGGTTCTATACTCTCTTCACCCTCTCTTTTGTGCTACTTGCCATTACTTTAAGTGAGCCGGCTGCAAGCCAAGATTGACTACTGTGCATCTCCTATCACTGCTTGCATTATTGTTTTCTTCATCATACTGGTATGTTCTGATTTAAGCTTCAATCATCAAACCAATCTGTTTCTATTAATGGTTCAGTTCCTTGTATTTCTTATATTTTTCTACTTGTGGTTCTGCTGTTCAACATGCATTTAGAATTCTGAATCTCTTTTACATGTCTATTTTCACTTTACTTTGAATGATCAACGTGTCTCTTTTCACTCAGCCTCTATTCTTTATATGCATCTCCATGCCTATGATCAATATGTTAAATTCAATCATGATGTCAGTGTTTTGGTTGATATGTTGCTCTAATTTGGCACTTAGTCATATCCCTGACTTCCCCTGAACCCTTAGAAACCCTTTGATTATGTGTCTATGTGTAAAGCTGCCTGCTTCACAGGCTGTGTATTTGTCCCTCAAACCTCTCCCCTTGTTTGTGATTGCCGGACCACCCTGGGTCCTTTATGTGATGCTGGCTTTGTTTGTTTTGAGTTGTAAACTGTTTTTCAACAACTGAATCTTTGTTCTGAAAAGGTTGATTCTTTACTATAAGCCCTATTTCTTTTCAAACTGTTTTTTTTCTCTTTTCAACACTGTTTTACTTAAACTTCCTAAACTATGAGCACATCTCACTCTACTCCTAATTTCTTAAGTTCAGCCCCTTTGTGTGAGCACTGCTTTGGGGACCCTTTGAGTACCCACTGAACTCTGACACACAAGGCTGTCATTCCTACACTACACTTACTCCCTCTTGGCTAGGGTACATGGGTGTGAGCACTGCCTGGGATCCTCCGAGGTCCTTAGGAACTCTGACACACCCGGATTTTGAAAGGTTATGGCATATGACATTAAGGACCCGGAGACTTGGGCCTATTGGTAGGCTCCCTATAACTTCTTAATTTTCTTATTTACTTATGTAATTCGTGCAACACTGGTCTGTAATAACTGATTGTAAAAACGATTCTGGGGTTGGATAGTGAAATGGGTGGGGTATGCATACTTAGTATAGGCACGAGCAGAGATCATGCCTATAGGATTTAGTTTCCTTATGTGTGCAATAGTAACCATGTCTAGGCACAGTAAGCATGCCATACATATCATGTTGCTCAGCTTTACTGCACTCAGCATTCCATTACATGTAGAAATCCTGTTTATAGGAGTGGCTATCACAACATTACTGCTTCAACATTCTTATCTGCCATAATTGCATCACCTTAGAAATCCTGCTTTTCTAGGATAAATGATAACATTAACAACCATCCATCTTGCATTAGAAATCATGTTCCTTAGGATATTGTTTTCAGCATGTTCATGTCATTCATGCCAAAATCATGTGTTAGAACATACTTTGCATCATTGTATACATTGCTACGAACACCTAGAAAATCATGTATTAGGCTCAGCAAACTAACAAAGAATTGGTTATTTGTGAAACTGCTGCATTCTGCTTTAAATCAAATGTGTTAATAAATAGATCCTTCTAAAACACGTTCTGACGCTGAAACTCTCATGTATTTAGAACATGTATAGGTCTTGCATCATCCTTCACCTTATTTGCATTAGATACCATGCCCTTTTAGGATTGCATTCATATTCGCTTAACACCCATCCCTTAGCCTGGTTAAAGATTAAAACAGACTTACCCCTGCTTAACAACTATTTTCTAAAAAACTGGACACTTAGAACAATATAACTGGAGCAGTTTTTGGTACGCCTAGGCAAGCCTTAGGTATTAAACTTGTTAAAACTGAAAGTAGATCTCTTTATGCATATTGTTTGACTAACAACAGGTTAATATCAGTATTTAGAAACTAGTACAATTCCTTCTCTAAAATCAGTAATAAAATTGCCTCGTTATTGCATTCTCGCCTAGACATCATGCCTTAGGTCCTGAAGTTAGAAAGGCCTTACTTGTGTTTGAGTCGTGCTAATTATGTGCATAACTTGTGGAGAAAGATTTGAGCTTCATATTTGCCTCTATGTGTTTTCCCCATATTTGGGGTCCTAATTGTCTTTGCTAGTCGCTTAGAATTTTGTCCTTTAAACTTAGGGGTCAGCCTAGCACCTCCTTTAGGATAGTAGTCCTAGCCTCCTCCGGGACTGATAGGATGGGACAAGTAATAGCACGCAATAGAGTTCGTGACCAGCACACGCTTTAATTACCTTCACAGGGTGGGAAATGGTAGAATATGGATATGATGACCGGTGCGCTAATACCACGTGTAGCCCCTCTCTAAGGAGTGTCTATCGGGCATTGCATTGATGTGATCCATATTATTTCAATCCTAGGATGCCTTTCTCTCAAATGTTTTATTAGTTCTTTCAAGAATTAATAATTCCAATGCTTATTTGAAATCCCCTCTTATTTGAGCTATTACTTGCTACTTGATTATTGTACAAATTCACGAAAACCATTTGTTCGTGAACCATAGTTGTGGATCCTGAGGGGTGCCTAATACCTTCCCCTTGGGATAATTTCAAGCCCTTACCCAATCTCTAGTAATGCAAACTAGTCTCATGAGTTAATCACTATAGGTACCTTAACGCACCTTAAAAATCGTTAGGTGGCGACTCTTCTTTTAACCCTCTTCCATTAAAAGGAGTTGTCAGAATGTCATAAACCCGATCTCCGCTTAAGGGAAAAAGGGGGCGCGACACACGTTGTACATGACAAATGCAGAAATATGCCGAGGTGAATTGAATGCGGCACAAGATGAGATTTCTGCATATTTGTGGCACAAAAGAATGGGTCATATGAGCGAGAAGGGGTTGCAGATTCTTGCCAGAAAATCACTCATTTCTTATGCTAAAGGTACAATGGTAAAACCTTGTGATTACTGTTTATTTGGTAAGCAGCATAGAGTCTCATTTCAGACGATGTCTGAAAGAAATTTGAATATATTTGATTTTGTATATTCTGATGTTTGTGGTCCAATGGAAATTGAATCGATGTCTGAAAGAAATTTGAATATATTTGATTTTGTATATTCTGATGTTTGTGGTCCAATGGAAATTGAATCGATGGGCAGTAACAAATATTTTGTTACTTTTATTGATGATGCTTCACGAAAATTGTGGGTTTATATTTTGAAATCCAAAGATCAGGTGTTTCAAATTTTCCAGAAGTTTCATGCTCCGGGGGAAAGGGAGACGGGTCGAAAGCTAAAGCATCTCAGAAGTGACAATGGAGGTGAGTACACTTCAAGGGAATTTGAAGAGTAATGTTCAAGTCATGGGATCAGACATGAAAAGACAGTTCCTGGAACCCCACAACACAATGGTGAACCGCACCATTGTTGAGAATGTGAGAAGCATGCTCAGAATGGCTAAACTGCCTAAGTCATTCTGGGGTGAAGCAGTTCAGACAGCCTGTTACCTGATCAATAGGAGTCCATCAGTTCAATTGGAGTTTGACAGCCTAGAGAGAGTTTGGACTAACAAGGAGGTGTCCAACTCACATCTAAAGGTGTTCGGTTGCAGAGTTTTTGCATATGTACCAAAGGAGCAGAGAACAAAGCTGGATGATAAGTCTGTTCCCTGCATATTCATCGGATACGGAGATGAAGAGTTCGGGTACAGATTGTGGGATCCTGTAAAGAAGAAGGTCATTAGAAGCAGAGATTTACTCATCCAAGAAAGTGAAGTTGGAGCTGTAGATGATCAGTCAGAGAAGACAAATAATAGTATAATCCCTAAACTTGTTACCATTCCTTATTCTTCTAACTATCCCAAAAGTGCAGAAAGTACGACCGACGAGTTGCCGAGAAGGGGGAGCAACTTGATGATGATGTCGAGCAAATGGAGTATCCCACTCAGGAAGAAGAACAACCTCAACCTCTAAGGAGATCAGAGAGGCCAAGGGTAGAGTCATACAAGTACCCTTCCACGGAGTATGCCCTCATCAGTGATGAAGGGGAGCCAGAAAGTCTTAAGAAAGTGTTGTCCCATCCATAAAAGAACTAGTTGATGAAAGCTATGCAAGAAGATATGGAATCTCTACAAAAAAATGGCACGTACAAGCTGGTTGAACTTCCAAAGGGTAAAAGACAACTCAAATGTAAGTGGGTCTTTAAACTCAAGAAAGATGGAAATGGCAAGCTGGTCAGATACAAAGCTCGATTGGTGGTTAAAGGTTTCGAACCGAAGAAAGGTATTGATTTTGATGAAATTTTCTCACCTGTTGTCAAAATGACTTCTATTCGTACAATATTGATCTTAGCAGTTAGCCTAGATCTTAAGTGGAGCAGTTAGATGTGAAAACTGCATTTCTTCACGGAGATTTGGAAGAAGAGATCTATATGGAGCAACCAGAAGGATTTAAAGTAGTTGAAAGGAAACACATGGTGCGCAAACTGAATAAGAGTCTTTATGGGTTGAAACAAGCACCAAAACAGTGGTACAAGAAGTTTGACTCATTCATGAAAGTCAAACTTACGTAAAGACATATTCTGATCCATGTGTATACTTCAAAAGATTTTCTGATAACTTTATTATATTATTGTTGTACGTGGATGACATGTTGTAGGGAAAGACAAAGAGCTGATTGCAAAGTTGAAGGTAGACTTATCTAAATCCTTTGACATGAAGAACTTAGGCCTAGCACAACAAATTCTGGGAATGAAGATTGTTCGAGAGCGAACAAGCAGAAAGTTGTGGCTGTCTCAGGAAAAGTACATTGAACGTGTACTGTAATGCTTCAACATGAAGAACGCTAAGCCAGTCAGCACATATATTGTTAGTAACGAAAAGGATAGCATGACCAAAGTTCCTTATTCTTATGCCGTCGGAAGTATGATGTATGCAATGGTATGCACTAGACCTGATATTGCTCACGCAGTTGGTGTTGTCAGCAAGTATCTTGAAAATCCTGGAAAAGAACACTGGGAAGCTGTCAAGTGGATAGTCAGGTTCTTGAGAGGTACCGCAGGAGATTGTTTGTGCTTTGGAGGATCTGATCCAGTCTTGAAAGGCTATACGGATACATATATGGCAGGTGACAATGATAACAGAAAATCCACTACTGGATATTTGTTTACATTTTCAAGGGGAGCTATATCATGGCAGTTGAGGTTGCAGAAGTGTGTCAAACTCTCTACAACTGGGGCGGAGTACATTGCCGCTATAGAAGCTAGCAAGGAGATAATATGGTTGAAACGGTTCCTTCAAGAGCTTGGATTGCATCATAAGGAGTATGTCGTCTATTGTGACAGTTAAAGTGCAATAGACTTGAGCAAGAACTCCATGTACCATGCAAGGACCAAACATATCGATGTAAGATATCATTGGATTCGAGAAATGGTAGAGAATGATTCTCTAAAAATCTTGAAGATTTCTACAAGTGAAAATCCTGTAGACATGCTGACCAAGGTGTACCAAGAGACAAGTTCGAGTTGTGCGGAGAACTCGTCGCATGCACTCAAGTTAGAAGTTCGGTGCTACCTCCTTCAGGTGGATAGGTCTGGAGGGGGAGATTGTGGGGTCCATCGAACAGTTTGTAAGAATGCAAATTGGCAAGTTGCTATTCAAATTGCAAATGAACTAATGCTCCTGATTGCTTGGAGTGGACGGCCATTATTCCTATAAAAGGAAGGCTTCAGCTCTCATTTGATACACCAACAAAGAGAGAAAGAAAGGGTGAGACATCACAGACAGGGTATAAAAAATAGTCTGTAAAGAAAAATAGAGAGTGTGAGCGATATTGTAGTGAGGTGGGAATATCAAAAGAGAGTTATTTCTTTTGAGTATTGTGATAGTCTTTGTAATATTTTACTCGGGCCTACAAAGTGTAAAATTCCTTATTATAGTGATATCAGTTTCTCCTCTCATGGTCGTGATTTTTTCCCTTATTTAGAATGGTTTTCCACGTAAAAATTTTGGTGTCATTGTCACTCTTTTATTATTGTTGATTATCGTATCTCGGTGCGACGTTATTATTCTACTTTTATTACCGTGAATATTATTTTTGTGGGGGGTTTATTCCCAACAGAATCCACAGTATTTTAACAATTTGACATCTCGATAATTTCGTCTGCACAAGTTTCACATATACCAAATCAAAACTTAGCAGCTACAACTAACAACTGCTAATTTAGAATCACAATCTGTCAAGAACATATGCCATGGTGAAAATAAATTCACCAATAAAAGAATTACAGAGAACTTAGCAATATTTCTTCAAAAGTGACATTCTTCAAATATGACACTTGGAGAATGGACCTTATTCTTTTTAAGAAAAATGCACAAATAGAAAGGAAGCAATGATTGGTCCGTTTAAGCACCGATACTAAGAAGGAAAAATGTAGAAAATCTCATTTACTTTGCCCTCTCAGGGGCATATTGCAGCATTATAGCCCGTGAGCGCGGAAAAGTTGGTGTATTCTAATAAGAAAGCGTAAATTTTTTGGAAGACATTAAGTAATATAGTTAGTGCGAAGAAATATTTTAACATATCATATTTTGTAAATAGTTCCTGGGAGAAAGTGGAAACATATTAATTGTTCTCTTTGTTTTAGCTGGCATTCTGACTCAACTTCCGTAATGTTAGTAATTTTACCACTAATAGTAAAGTTTAATATTTTTAACAGTAAATATAAAGTCGATGTCATCATCTTTGGTCTATATATATAGTAGAAGGCAAAAAACATCATCAATAATTTGGACATACTACAAGAGTAGAAGTCATCTCGAGATGTAATATTCTTATTCTGTGAAGGAAAATGAAAAAAGTTCTATTCTTGCTATCGGTAAAAATTCTTAGTAAATTAGTTCACAAAAAGAAGTAAAAATAACATACTATTCAAAGCAGTAGTAGAGAAAAGCATTCAAAGAGATTTAGATGTATAGAGAGTCCAAAATTTCTGGAAAACCAAAAATTGAGTAATAAACATATGATACTGTGCTAACCCTGGGAAACCCCCAGAAAAGAAGTACCAATGAGATCGATAAAAATCAAGATTGAAGGGGAAGATAAATATATTTTCCTTAAAATCTAAAGTAGTGACAAAATTGCTATCAAAACAACAAAGAGCTTACAATAATTATGAACAAACTCATAGATTACAGCGATAACAAATTCATCAGTCAGTTGAAATCAGAGAATGAAGCAAAACGCACATAGAGAAAAACAAAGAAGTTTTCCTCTCTAATTTTGGTGTTGTGTCTAGGATATTTTCTAATACAATAGTTATTTGGCTGAGGTTACTATATGGTGAATGTGATTCTTAAAGAAGATGCTTGATATTACGCGTTGTTTTTATTTGGCAAAAGAAACAGGCTGCTTTTTTACATAGATGTTGATCATTAATAATCAGTTCAAAATGCTAGCTTTACTATATGCCTAATTTAAACTATTTAGCATCGATATTCTGATGAGCCTTTTAAAAGTATTATCTACTTGGTTGAAATTGTTTTCTGTAACTTTGGCGATGAAATTATCTGTTCGGGGAATAGTATTTGCACCAGCTGTCAAATTGATGGATGCGCGTTAGCTTTCATCGTAATTTAGGAGTAATATGAAATGACCAAAATACCATAGCTGTGTGTACCACCAAAATGACCTGATAAAATAACCAAAATTCCCACCGCCCAGGATTTAGGAAAGTCGAGTTGGAATGAAGAAGCGAAAAGCAATTTCAGAATCAAATTTCAACAACCACTTTGATCTTCCCTTAAAAAAATTGTCGTTTCAATTCTTATTTTTCTAATGATAACCCAATTGACAAAAAATCATTCTCTCTTGTTTGCAAGTCCTTTTATACTGTTGAATCTTATCATACAAAAATGTCGAAACCCCTAAGATAAGAAGAGTTGACAAAGATTCTCATGAGAAGCGTTGATATTTCCTCTTCCCTAGAATCACAGTGGTAAGAAACAACACTAAAGCTCCACCCAAAAAAGGGGGAAAACACATACGAAGAAATTTCAGAGAAGACCAATTGGAGTACAAAATAAGACCCTTATGCAGAATTACTAAGGAAAAATTATAAATGGAAGAAAGAAAAATAATTGTAGAAAATGTAAACTTACCAGTTCACGGGTGTAGCAGTGAAGAACCCAGCGCTTGGTGATTTCAACCTGAGTTTTTCACCCTAAGTTTTTCCTTACTTCAACAGGAAACAGAGGTGGTACTAAACAATGGAATATCAAAAGCACTACAAATACAGGCAAACAAACTTTAAACGGGTTTTTAAAATCTAAAGTAGGGAGAAATCAGAGGATGAAGCAAAACGCAGACTTGTAGGAGAGTGACCTATCTGTCGTATGGTATTTGCAGCAGCTGTCAAATTGGTGGACGCGCGTTAGTTTTTACGGTAATGTAGGAGTAATATGAATTGACCAAATTACCCTTTAGTAGCAAGCAGACATGTCGTCCAACTATGTGCTTACTGCCTCTTATAAGATAGAAGAATTATTTTTATTAGTTTATTTTCAAAAATATGTTATTATTATTATTATTATATTCAAATATAATTTAAATTACTATTTATCTTTAATGACATGCTTTATAGCAATAGAAATATAATATTTAGTAACTTTAAAGTTATAACACAAACATGTTTTCAAATAACTAATTTTTGGAAAAGGGAATTTAGCTAAAGTTATGATTAGTTATTTAGGAAATGGGAATTTTTATACTTGAATTATACTGTGTATAAAGCCTAACGAAGACAATACCATGTATAATAGCTACAAATATTTTACGAAAAATCATGTCTAAAATATGAATATAATTATTATACCAGTATTAAGAAATATATAAATGTATAAGACCTATAAATAACTAAAACAAAATACGTGAAATATCAAAATATCATTATTAAACAAGTTTTATACTTGTCATAAAAAAAATAAGATATACTTATGAAATGTAGTATAACGAATAGAGATATTCGTTTAAGAAACGGAGCTACATTTATGAGCGAAAAAAATCGGAAGGCAATATTCTTGTCTGGGCCAGTTATTGCCTGGGCCAGCCGGAATCCTATCACTAATTGGTATTTTCTCCGTTTCAATTAATGTGAGCTTATGTGATTGTATGCGGAGTATAAGAAAAGAGAGAAATTTTTGAACTTGTGGTGTAAACGAGGCACATATATGTTGTGTGATTATAAATCATTGCATAAAG
Organism: Nicotiana undulata; assembly: GCA_005239495.1. Classification (NCBI taxonomy): domain Eukaryota; kingdom Viridiplantae; phylum Streptophyta; class Magnoliopsida; order Solanales; family Solanaceae; genus Nicotiana; species Nicotiana undulata. Next base: position 14,512 of record ML291608.1, read on the forward strand.
ATAAATTATTTCCAAATAAAAAAATGGGTCATTCTTTTTGCATGGACTAAAAAGGAAATATGTTCGTATGAATTGAAACAGAGGGATTATTTAATATGGTACTAGTGAATATGTACGCGCTTCACGCGATTATAAAAGAATATCAATCTATGAAGTGATAAGCAATCTAGTATTGCGATGACCCAAGGGGTCATTTTATGAATTAAAACCTCGTTCTAGGCTTATTAGCCATAAAAAGACTAATTTTAATTACCTCAATTTGCATGCGCAATTGGGGTGAGAAACCGGAAAGCTTTTATGTGAAAATAGGAGAAATAGTAATTTCTAGAGTTAAAATTTGATTATAGATGACTTTGGTCAACATTTTAAGTAAACAGACTCGGATCTGTGTTCCGACGATCCCGAGAGGTCCGCAGTAAAATATGGGACTTGGGCGTATGCCCGGAATTTAATTCCGAGGTCCCAAGCCTTAGAAATCAAATTTTGAAAGAAATTATTTTGCTGAATTATTAATGAAATAAAGAAAATAATTAATATTTAAAACTATTGGTATCGGGCTCGTATTTTGGTTCCGGAGCCCGGTACAGATTTTTTTATAGTATTTAAATACTATGTGTGAAATTTGGTGAGAATTGGAGTTTATTTGACGTGATTCGGACGTCCGGTTGAGAAATAGTGAAACTTAAGTGTTCTTGAGAAAAATGATGAATTTTGAGGTTCAATTCATAGTTTTAGGTATTATTTTCATGATTTGATTGCACGAACAAGTCTGTATGGTATTTTTAGACTTGCGTGCATGTTTGGTTTAGAGCCCTAAGGGCTCGGGTGAGTTCCGGGTAGGTTACGGGGTGTTTTACACTTATAAAAGTTGTTGGTTTTCTACTATTGGTGCCCAGATAATTTGGTTATCGCGTTCGCGTGGCCCTAGCCGCGAATGCGAAGAGTAAAAACACTGGGGCCCTTTTTGTTCTATGCGAACGCAAGACCCTTGACGCGAACGCGGTGGGCTGGGGGAGACCCTACGCGAACGCGGTCGGGCTCTCGCGAACGCAATGCATAATTGGACCTGGGGGGAGGGGGAGCCGCTTACCCTATGCGAACACGGCCCCACTGTTGCGAACGCGAAGGCCACTGGGCCTAGCACTACGCGGACGCGTTAAGGTCACCGCGAATGCGAAGGCCATTGGGCCAGACCCTCCGCGATCGCGACAGCCCCATCGCGAACGCGATGAAGGCTTGTCCAGCGATTTAAACATAGAACTTAAGCGGACAAAACTCTTTTTCTTCCTATTTTTCTAACTACAAAGACCTAGAGGCGATTTTCTTCACCCAAGTTCATCCCTAAAGTGTTGGTAATCAATTCTAAACTCTACTCTTTCAATTACACAATGTTTTTCATCGCTTTTAAATCAAAAATCAAGAATTTTCATGGTAAAAATTGAAGATTTGGGTAGAATAGAGAATTTTGTAAAAATTGAATTTTGACCTCGAATGGGGGTCGGATTTCGAAACTAATTGCATATTCGGGCTCGAGGGTGAATGAGTAAACATAATTTGTTCCGACCCTAGTTTGAACCAAGCGGGCCCGCGGTCGGGTTTTAGCTACTTTTGAGAAAACTTAGGAAAAATCATAATTTTCAGTAAAGTTACTTCCTTTAGCATTTATTAATGATATTAAGCTAATTATGAATAGATTCGAGTGTGTTGGAGGTGAATTCGAAAGGAAAAGCTATAATGAGCAGTGAGTGGCCTGCGGAATTGAGGTAAGTGCTTGACCTAACTTTAGATTGAGAGAATAGGTGTTGTTGTTGTATTCTCTACGTGTTAGTGTTGGGTACGACGTATAGGTGTAGTGACGAGTATTTATACGTTGGTGTCAAGCATGCCCGTGAGCCTTATACTGTGATTGTTGTGATTCTTATTATGTATCGTCCATGCTTAAACTGATGACTACCCATGTTGAACAAGACTTACGATGATTTATTGGTGATTGACCATTGTTGAGCATTGGCTGAAATTGAGATTTATTTTGTGAAGTTAACTGTTGGAACTAGATTGGTTATAGTTGATTCCCTTGCCGTGATGTATTTATTTCTATTGTTGATTCCCTTGCCAGGATATGATTGTTATATTGATGCATATGGTGAGGAAGAGTGATAAAGTACGAAGGGTGATTCCGTGCACATTTACATTCATACTTATGCATATTGTGAGAAAGAGAGTAAAAGCACGAAGGGTGATGCCGTGCACATTCACATTTACATTGATGCATATGGTGAGGAAGAGTGATAAAGCACGAAGGGTGATGCCGTGCACATTTACATTTACATTTATGCATATGGTGAGGAAGAGTGATAAAGCACGAAGGGTGATGCCGTGTACATTTACATTCATATTAATGCATATGGTGAGGAAGAGAGTAAAGCACGAAGGGTGATGCCTTGCACATTCACATTTACATTTATATTGATGCATATGGTGAGGCTGAGAGTAAAAGCACGAAGGGTGATGCCGTGCAGGTTCTTTTCTATTTTTAATTGCTGAAACTGTTGTTGATTATTGTTTGTGTTTGCCTTATTGTTTTTCCTCGTTATTATGCTAAAAATTCTCCATCTCATGCTCCCTCCCCATTAATTGCTAATTCTTTTAAATTATCTAATTGCTGTTATTCCTGCTAGCAAGATTATATGAATATCCAGGTTTTATGTCGTGTCTTGTCCTAGCCTCATCACTACTTCGCCGAGGTTAGGCTAGGATCTTACTCAGTATATGGGTTCAGTTGTACTGATACTACACTTTGCACTATTTTGTGCAGATCCAGGTACCGACCAACGTTAGGAGATTTTTAGTAGCCCGCATTCATCATTCGGAGACACGAGGTAGATCTGCCGGTGTCCACAGATTCCTGGAGTCTTCTGTTAGTTCTATAGACACTGTTTTTATTATATTCGAAACAATATATTATTTCTTTCAGCCCATTATTTATAATATTCTTAGTAGTTCGTGAATTGTGATGCCAGACCCTGGGGTAGACTTAGAGATATATATTAAGTTCGTGGCTCGATTTATTTATTCGTTTATTATTTTATTTATGGAAATTACCAGATTTAGTTTGTTTTAGATCGTTTTATTGTGTTTAAGTAAATATTCAAGAAAATGGCTAAACGAGTTCTAACATTAGCTTGCCTAGCAAGTGTGGTGTTAGGCGCCGTCACGATCCTTGAGGTTGGGAAATTGGGTCTTGACAAGTTGGTATGAGAGCTCTAGGTTGCTTAGGTCTCACAATTCACGAACAAGCTTAATAGAGTCTGAAGGATCGGTAAGCAGACGTCTGTACTTATCTCTCAGAGACTATCAAGTTAGGAAACAACTCCATTTTTATTTCTATTCTCTCTTGCGATTCTTGTTATCTCATATACTGATTGAATTCTTCTATTCTCTCGCAAATGGTGAGAACACGTGTTTCCTCTTCCGCTGACCAACATTCCGGTCCTCCAGTAGCAGCAACTCCTACTAGGGGCACAGGCTGATGCCGCGCCAGAGGCCGAGGCAGGGGCAGGACTCAGCCCATTGCTCAGACAGCAACCCCAGATCGAGATTAATGAGGGGGTTCCAGCTCAGACCGTTCCAGCGGGACCAGTTCAAAAAGGTCTCAGGGGGTTTATTGCTACCCCGGTATTTCATGACGCTTTGGTCCATTTAGTGGGCATCATGGAGAGTTTGGCCAGACGGGCACATTCCTTGTTGCAGCAGCCGTATCCCAGGCTGGAGGAGGGGTCCAGACTCCTGCTACCCACACTCCAGTTCAGACTACTCCTCAAGTTCAGACCCCAGCAGCCAATCCAGTTGGGTAATTCAGCCAGTTGCTCCAGCGCCGCCCGTTGATGGGGCAGCTATGTCCACCGATGCTTTGTGGAGGTTGGACAGGTTCATTAAGTTATTTGCTGTTCATTTCAGTGGTGATACTTCAGAGGATCCTCAGGAATATCTGGATAGTTGTCATGAGGTTCTGCATAATATGGGTATTTTGGAGACCAATGGGGTCGATTTTGCTGCCTTTCAGATGATCGGTTTCGCCAAGAAATGGTGGAGGGATTACTTGTTGACTAGACCAGTTGGGTCACCCGCCTTGACTTGGGATTAGTTTTCTCATCTCTTTATGGAGAAGTTTTTGCCTGTTACTACTCGAGAAGAGAAGCGTCGTCAGTTTGAGTGACTTCAGCAGGGCAGCATGACCGTGACCTAGTATGAGAATCATTTTGTGGAGTTGACTAGACATGCTATCCTTTTATTACCCACACAGAGAGAGAGGGCCAGACGGTTTATTGAGGGCCTTGCTCAGCCCATCAGGTTACAGATGGCGAAGGAGACATGGACTGATATTTCTTTTCGGGATGTGGCTAATGTGGCCAGGAGAGTAGAGTCGATTCTCGGGATGGGAGGTCAGGGGTCTGACAAAAGACCTCGCCATTCCGGTGGTTTCAGTGGTGCCTCATCTGTAGGCGGGGTTAGTTTCAGCAGAGGACATTCTTCTAGGCCGTTTCATTCAGCACTACAGGCTTCACATGGTACTTCAAGAGGTCGTGGTTCTCATATTCCTCCTTCTACTCAGCTAGTCTACAGTGCACCATCAACTTCTATCAGTGCACCTCCTACCCGGGGACCCGTAACCTCATCACCACCCTCATCCTATGTGTCTGAGCCGCAGACTGTGTTCACGTCCTCTGAAGAATGAATGGGGCTCCCAGGTGCAATCCCCAACATCTCTTTGGATGAACTGGATAACTCATTGCGTAATTCCATACGCTCCTCATCCGTAGCACCAACCTTGCACATCAAAAAGTTCAGAGTTTTATAAATGTACCTGCTGAAGTTATCATCCCTTTCATAGCGCGCAACTGGTGCCAGCTTGGACGATGTCTCTAACAGTGGTGTGATGTCCATTAGCCCTGTTGGAGCCTCTACCACCTCGTCATGACCCTTGTACTCAGGCACCCCGAGGTCCATCATATAACGGGTGAGCAAATTTCCAAAGAAGAACCGTTTGATCTACCGCCCGAACCTCGTACGAGCCATCTCCTCCAACATTAACTCACCCACATTGATGGGACGACCTGTCATCAAAAAATAAATGACATACACTCGAGCACGAGTGCAGTCGCTGCTATGCTCAGCAGGCATAAGGCGGGCCTGTACAAAGTTCTGCCACACCTTGGTAGTCTTGTTAAAATCTGACCGAACCATATGAAGATGGACATTGCCGGGTTTTTTGGTCCATTTGTCATTTGAATCAGTGCCACATAAAGTGTGACGTATCAAGGTGTATTTGGGGTTGCGTACAAACTTTTGAAGTCTCCTTGGGTCAACATTTTCAACACCCAAGTATTTGCATATGTCCTCCTTGTGCATTCGAATCTTGATACCCCGTACATGCGAGAGGTCATGCCCGAGACGCCAATTTGCATAGAGTTCCCAGAACATGCTTAGATTTGCCTGTCCGGGGCATGTCAACAACTTATCCATGTTCCTGGCGCGGAGTTGGCCCATCACCTCCGGAAAATTCCACTCTAAAGCCTTGGTGTTAATCCCCATGTCGGAGATATAAAGACCATATGGCACAAAGTCCTTGTGCCACGCAATAGCTGCATCATTTATCAAATCTAACCGGGTCCTAGGTCTCAATGGTGCAGGTTGTGAGCCCTCGGCCAGTTGCTTTCCTTTTGCTTGTCGGGAGGGGCCTTCGCCTTGCTTTCTTTTCTTGGGCGCAGGAGAGGTGGAGGAGGATTTTCCAATGCCTTTGCCTTTGGTAGCACCATCAAGAGCCATTTATCTCCTGCAACACAATGAAGACATGAACATGAGACTTATCACAGATTAGACCTAAAGTTGTGGTGCAAATCCTAGAAGGACCCCACACTTAAAACCAAAGGTGCAATGGACACTATTTTCATGAATTTTATGTGAAAAGGTGCAAGTGTTGCATCATAAAGCTATGGGTACTCAAGACTTCCCCAAGCTACTCATATCATGGATACATGCATTCATTTCAATGTAAGCAATAGGCATGTGTGACTCCACTTTCTACAACTACACAACTATACTACATTAGCTAATATTTACAACAAGTCAAAAACATACAATACATAAGATACATAGTGTAAAGAAATGATTTTTTTCATTAAAGCTCAATCCTTTAGAATGCAGCAACATCCACACCCCACACTTATCCCAAATTCATTCACAAAGACACTCAGTTACTCAAGACTTCACCGGTGTACCCGAAATCATCATTCAAGCATTTTCACAAACACCTTGTGGACATGAAGTGTGAGTTCTAGAATTCAACAATGGTGGACAATGGTGGCCATCCCAGTTTTGAATGGAGTAGAGGGACTTTTAGTTTACTACTCCAACTACATATTAAGCACATAATTTCAACAATTTCAAGCCAACCTCCAAAATCTTCTTAACAAGTTCATAATGGGAAAATTTGGGGATTAGGGTTCACGGGGGATGCGATATACCTTGTTAACTACACTAAAACACAAAGAATAAGTACAAGAAGAACATACCTGAAGATTGGAGAAGAAAAACAAGAGAAAAACTAGAAAATATTTTGAGAGATGGGGCTGAGCGCGGCAGTATTGAAAGAGAGGGGTGGTGCGTTTTTTTTCTTTTGTATTTTTGGAGAGATAGAGTTTGGGTGAATTTGGGTATTTGGGTAGGAGATGGGTTATAATATTAGTGTAGGTGGGTAATTGAGTTGGGTTAATGGGTATGGGTTTATAACATAAAAAAGAAAAATGAAAAAAGAAAAAAAATATTAAAATTGGACCCCCCCAGCCAGCGCCTAGCGCTGTACCTGGCGTTGGGGGGGGGGGGGGGAAAAAGCCATTATCGTTTTAACGCCCGTGGCGG
>ML291609.1:0-24198 GCA_005239495.1 Nicotiana undulata
GGGATTTGGATTGAAAAGTATACATATATACACATATACATATATTGAAATGTATAGCTGAAAAGCAATTATCTCCAAGAAAAGTTAGGTCCGAAGGACTTCTATTTTGAAATGTATTTGCCTTGCGGGAAAATGATATTTGAATGAGCAGTTTTTGGGAAAACATATTTGAACAAATGATATTTGAAAAGCAGTATTTGGAAAAAGTATATTTTAACATTTCATATTTTTAAGGAACGATGCTTAAGGATTTCCTCTTTACAAATATATATATATATATATATATATATATATATATATATATATTCATAAAATTTTGTTCAAGGAAGAATTCCCTTCCCTATCTTCAAATCAATTATCATCTTAAGGTTTTCAATATAAAAATCACGATTTAAAGGTTTTCACTCAAATTTTTGACAGCTTTACTGAGTTTATTGGCTAAGGCCTGACGTGAGTGAATTGATGCGGTGCTGAGTTTGAGTTTTTAATGGTACTGTGATTCCGTCTTTGGTTTGCGTGTTTTCATTCCCTTCTTGCGTATTTTTATTATGCTGCTCCGTTGCCTTACTCACTACATTCCCTTCCGCTTTATATTTTTTGCCGTTAAACTTCATTCGCAGGTTTTAGACAAATATTTTGTTTCGATCATTACTGCTATGTCTCTTATTTATTAGACCAGTGGTTGTCCAGACTAGTCCTCGTCACTACTTCATTGAGGTTAGTCTTGATACTTACTGGGCACCGCTGTGGTGTGCTCATACTACTCTTCTGTGCATTTATGTTTTGCACAAATCCTGGTATTTACCGTTGCTATCTGTGTGGAGCTTTGCTGAGGAGACTTAAGGTAAACTTGTTGTTGCGTTCACAAGCTTCGGAGTCACCTTCCTATTTATTCCGACTGTTCTTGTTCATTTTTGGACAGTTGTATTTAGATTGGTAGAAAGAATTCATAGAGATTATGACTTGTATTTACCGGGTTTTGGGAAATTGTAAATTCTGTCAAGATTTCATGTCGAGACTGTTATATTTCCTTTATTATTGTTGTTGTTCAATGAAACGTTAGGCTTACCTAGTCCCTAAAACTAGGTGCCATCACGGTACCCAACGGAGGGAAAATTGGGTCGTGACAAGTTGGTATCAGAGCACTAGGTATATAGGTGCTACGAGTCATAAGCGATTTTAGTAGAGTTTTGCGGATCGGTACGAAGACGTTTGTAATTATCTTCGAGAGGCTACAGAACTATTAGGACAATTTCACTTCCTTCATTCCTATCGTGCGAATTCATTCGACCTTGAAGTTTGAAATCATCGTTCCACTCTCTCACCGATGGTGAGGACACGAGTTGTGGTTCCTGATGATGTTACCCTGAAGAAGAAGTCACAAGGATCAGAGACGGAGGTTGACGAGGAGCACGTGTCGCATTTAAGATGTCTACCAGAGCAGCCGTTGAGAAGTCGCCAGTAGTTCTAGTTGGGGGACAGGTACTGGAGGTGCCTGCTGCTACCCCGGACTTCAGGAAAACCTGGGTGCAGTTTGAGTATGATTAGTATAGTGACTCAGGGGGGACTGATCCCAAGTGCACCAGCTACTTCACAGATCTGAGAGGAGTTCAGACTCCCACCGTCTACACTCCAGAACAGCAAGGCCATGTGGGTCAGTTCGAAAAAGATATGAGGTGCCCGGAAATGGTCGAAGTAGTTGAATAGGAGGATCACTATGACTATTACCAGTTTTCATGGCAGCACAACATGTGGTTTCCGTTCAGCCTGTAGTTAGAGCAGCTACATCGCAGGGAGAAACCCCTTGGAAATTTAGAGGTACGGGAATTACCACCCTCCTATCGTTTAGTGGATTGGCGACAGATGATGCCAGGGTTTCTAGAAGAGTGTCACTATATTCTTCGTACTTCGAGTATTGTGGAGACGAGCATGATTGATTTTGTCACGTCTCAGGTTCAAAGTAGTGGGCTGTCAGTGGTGGCGGGCACATGAGTCGGGTAGCCCAGCCAAGTCAGTTTCCCTTGCATGGATGCAAGTTTCAGAGATGTTCTGAGGGAGTTGCACTCCAGTCACTCCGAGATGCATGGCGCAAAGTTTGAGTAGTTGCGTCAGAGCACTATGTCAGTATTAGAGTACGTTGTCGGACTCAGTGAGTTGGCCAGATATGTACCTTGCTTGGTTGCTTCAGTTAGAAGGCACATAGGCCGGAGAGATCTACTGGTCCTTATTATGGAGGCAGAGTACGGCACGGTAGAGGTTTTGTGGGTCAACCATTTCAGTTTGCATTACCAGCTTCGCATGAGAGTTCACAGATATTCCTGGGTCTCAGAGGACCCGTATTGTGTGATTTCTACAACCACGTCGGAAGGGAGATTGGTTTCTATGTGGAGATGAGCCACATGATGAGAGATTGTTCCAGGGCTCAGATAAGTTTGTTATAGCAGGGTATTCAGGTGAGTAGAGGGCGCCCAAGAGGGGGAGGCCCGACCCATCGATGTGTTTCATATAGCAAGCTATAGACCGTTGTGCCAGGTATCCTCACTCAGGTTTGTTTTGATGTGCTTCATAGGGGCACCAATCGTATTCAATTATAGTTACGCTGGTCGGGACGAGTTCCCTTATTCGTTGTTTTATTTATGAGTGAGTTTCATGTTTTGCACCCCATTTTGGTTTGCTCCTGTTGGGAAATTCTATGAGTAGTAATTGTGTCTATCGTTGTTTTTGTTCATCTTTGCTAGTGGTGAAACTAGAGGTGAGTCCTTATTATTAATTATGGTGAGCTTTATATGATTTTTCCTGAGTACTTTGTTTACTGGTTGTGATTTGATACACTATTGAGATGTGAGCTCAGTTAGTATTATGACTCCTATCAGCTGAGATGAGTTAAGGGAGAGATTTCAATTGGCATGATATGTTTTCAATTTGTGATTTATAGTTGAGGCTGAGGTCCTCGTGATGTTTGTGATTCGATATATTTAGACCAGGCTGAGTACCGCAGTGGAAATTCTTACTAGGATGGAATCCTTGTGATTAGTCATATGCTTTGTTTCTTCCTTGTTATATTGCTGTGGTAAGTCAATATTGATAGAGAGTTATGCCTATGGGCTTTTTTGATAGTCCTTTATATGTCTCTCTTTTCATATTCAGTCATTTCGCCACGTGTTCTCCCTAGTTTAATCTGCGAGATGTGTGCCGATGGTGTTAGTTGTAGCTGGGTGAATCAGAAGTTTAATAATGAAGTTTCGTGTTCATTGCATCATTATCAGTATTATGGGGTTGGAGCAGAGTTCTTCCATATGTGGGGTTAACTGCCAATGTTGAGTTGATTTCGAGCAGTTATTGAGATCAGAAGTGCTATTTGAGCCTACGTGTGATGAGCTATATTGTGTGGTCATGCCGTATGGGTGTAGACCTCAGTTGATGCAACTGGTGGGGGCTAATGCCGGACATGGATTTAGAATCGGGCCTTTGAGAGATGAGTATAAGATGAGAAGGTGTGGTATGAGGCTTATCGGTGGTGATGAGAAGGCTACATTGCAGTTATAATTGTTCCGTCAGTCTTAGGTGGGATTGGGTGACATGGGATCACCCGCGAGTATGTGTTAGGAGTTTGCATTCATTGATGGGATAAGTTCAAGGTAAATCTTGGCACGTTCGAGGACGAACGTTGGTTTTAAGAGGGGGAGAATGTAATGAGCCAACCGGTCGTTTTGAGAATTTAAGCTCCGTTCGGTGGGATAAGGTCATAAACAGCTCCACATTGTGCATATCGACATGTGGGCGTGGTAGATTCAGTTGCCGGATAATCTGGAGTCAAATTGGGAGAGAGTTTTCAAATTTTAAAGCTTAAGTGGAGAAAGTTGACCAGAGGTTTGACTTTTGAGTAAACGGCCTCAGAATGAGTTTTGGTTAATGTCAACAACTTCGTATGATGATTTTGGACTTAGGCATGCGTCCGAAATTGGATTTGGAGGTTCGTAGGGTGATTTGAGGTAATTTGGCTAAAGTTAGAATTTCGGCGATTTCGGCCGATAGGGGAAGTTTTGATACCGGGCTCGGAATGGAATTCCGAGAGTGGCTGTAGGTCAGTTGTGTCATTTGGGACTTTTCTGGAAAATTTCATGTCGTTCCGGGTTGTTTTGATAGGTTTCGACGCGAGTCTTGATATTTGGAGTTTTGGAAATTTCCAAGTTTGATTTTTGGTTTGATTCGTCATTTTGGTGTTAGTTTGTCTGTTTTGAAACCTCGAGTGAATCCGTGTTAGGTTATATGACTTGTGTGTGTGGTTGGACGGGGTCCCGGGGGCCTCGGGGGTGTTTGAGATGGGTGTCGGGTTCTTTTTCCTTAGCTTTGAACTACTGATACTAATTTCTGGTTTCCTTCTATGCGATCACATAGATGAAGCCGCAATCGCATAGAGTTATTTTTGGGTCGCCCAGTTTTGTTCAATGCGATCGCATTGAAGCATCCGCGATCGCCGAAGTACATCTCCCTCTTCATCGCGATCACACAGTGATCCTGCGTTCGCATAGTTCCCAGTTCTCATTCTCCGTGTTCGCATTCGTGTTGCCGCGAACGCATAACACAATTAGGCTAGCAACATTTTCCTTATCCGCGATCGCAGTATCAGCTCCGCGATCGCATAGAAGCTTTTGGCCAGCCCTTCCCTTCCTCTTCACGATCGCATCAAATTGCCCGCGATCGCGATGCTTTAAACACCTGGGCAGATTATATAATTCCAAAAACGAGGGTTAAGCCATTTTAACACATTTTTGAGTTCTAGAGCTCGGTTTTGGGCGATTCTTTGAAGGTTTTTCACGCAATTTGAATGGGTAAATGTTCTTTAACTAGATTCGATTATATTTCATGAATTAGGTCTCATTTTTATCATTTAATTTGTGTTTTGGGTTTATTGAAAGAAAATTTCTAAATTGAAAATTCATGATTTGAATGACCAATTGACATCGGATTTGGATAAATTTAGTATGGGTGAACTCGTATCGGAACGGGTAATCGTTTTTTGGTAAACTTGTCGGGTTCCGAGGTGCGGGCCTGGGGGTCGACTTTTGGGTCGACTTTTATAAATTAGTAAAGATTGAAACTTTATCATTGTAAATAGTCCCTTATATGTTTTTATGTGCATTTTGAAATTGTTTTAGTTGATTTGAGCCGTCCGGAGGTCTTCCCGCCCGAGAAATCCATTGTCGAGTAACCGGTTGTCGTCCTTGAGGTAAGTATCTTGCCTAACCTTGTGTGGGGGAACTACCCCTTAGGATTTGAGTTTTCTATGTAGATTGTAGCCCGAGAACACGAGGTGACGAGTGCGTACTCGGACTTATTTGCAAATAGGTTGGCCTTTTAGGATTTACTAGGTTCCTATATTTCCTGCGCATAAAGTGGTAACTGTTATGGTTGAGTTCCTGGTTGCCAGTTTCATCTTCTCCTGTTTGAATTGGATTTTCTTGCTTTCGATTTCCCTCTTGCTGATTATTCGATCTTGATTGACTTATCTGAATATCTCCCTTCCTTACCGTATACTATATTTTCTTCACAAGCTGCCTAATTGATTAGAATTAGTAACATCTAGGTATATAATTGTTACCAGGAATATGAATATATATATATAGGATTGGTGTCAAGCATGCCCTTGAGTCGTACATGATGATTACATGATTTGCCTTAAATATTACTCAGGTATAGTTGACCATTACCCATATTGGCAGTATTCCCTTGGTACCTCCTATTGTTGAATATTTGCTTAAGCTGAGATCATTCCGTGAAGTAAATTATTAGGAGAGATTGGTTATAGCTCTTTTTTCTTGCCGATATAATTGGTTCCTTACCCATTGATTTAAATATTGTGAACCGTTGCTATAATTGTTATGGTTTCCCCTCGTCACATTGTTTTCCTTGTGCTTGGTTTTCTCTTCAGTGGTTACTTTTCATGAGTGAGTTTCTTCCACTCTTATGGTTTAAGTTCTCGTGTTGAACTGCTCGTCGTACCCTGCATTTTTGCCTTGTTGTTTGTGATGTGCTCTGGTTGCGTTCTCTCTGTTGCATTGCATTGCATATTTACATTGGGACTGCGGGCTTAGATTTGAGACTTTCCCTTGCATTGCATTGTATAGTTGCATTGGAACTGCAGGCTTAGACCTGAGACTTTCCCTTGCATTGCATTGTATAGTTGCATTGGGACTGCGGGCTTAGACCTGAGACTTTCCCTTGCATTGCATTGCATATTTACATTGGGACTTCGGGCTTAGACCTGAGACTTTCCCTTGCATTGCATTGTATAGTTGCATTGGGCGGGCTTAGACCTGAGACTTTCCCTTGCATTTCATTGCATATTTACATTGGGACTGTGGGCTTAGACCTGAGACTTTCCCCTTCATTGCATTGCGCGATTATCTATTGAGATACAGGCAGAGTTTCCAGTGGTTTATCATTGAGGGGATTTGGATTAAAAAGTATACATATATACACATATACATATATTGAAATGTATAGCTTAAAGACAATTATCTCCAAGAAAAGTTAGGTCCGAAGGACTTCAATTTTGAAAGTATATTTGAAAAGTATTTTCCTTGCGGGAAAATGATATTTGAATGAGCAGTTTTTGGGAAAACATATTTGAACAAATGATATTTTAAAAGCAGTATTTGGAAAAAGTATATTTGAACATTTCATATTTTTAAGGTGAGATGCTTAAGGGTTTCCTCTTTACAAATATATATATATATATATATATATATATATTTGTAAAGAGGACACCCTTAAGCATCTCACCTTAAAAATATGAAATGTTCAAATATACTTTTTCCAAATACTGCTTTTAAAATATCATTTGTTCAAATATGTTTTCCCAAAAACTGCTCATTCAAATATCATTTTCCCGCAAGGAAAATACTTTTCAAATATACTTTCAAAATTGAAGTCCTTCGGACCTAACTTTTCTTGGAGATAATTGTCTTTAAGCTATACATTTCAATATATGTATATGTGTATATATGTATACTTTTTAATCCAAATCCCCTCAATGATAAACCACTGGAAACTCTGCCTGTATCTCAATAGATNTTTGGTTCAAGGAAGAATTCCCTTCCCTATCTTCAAACCAATTATCATCTTAAGGTTTTCAATATAAAAATCACGATTTAAAGGTTTTCACTCAAAGTTTTGACAGCTTTACTGAGTTTATTGGCTAAGGTCTGACGTGAGTGAATTGATGCGGTTCTGAGTTTGAGTGTTTTATGGTATTGTGATTCCGTCTTTGGTTTGCATGTTTTCATTCCCTTCTTGCGTATTTTTGTTATGCTGCTCCATTGCCTTACTCACTGCATTCCCTTCCGCTTTATATTTTCTACCATTAAACTTCATTCGGAGGTTCTAGACAAATATTTTGTTTCGATCATTACTGCTATGTCTCTTATTTATTAGACCAGTGGGTGTCCAGACTAGTCCTCGCCACTACTACACTGAGGTTAGTCTTAATACTTACTGGGCACCGCTGTGGTGTGCTCATACTACTCTTCTGTGCATTTTTGTTTTGCACAGATCCAGGTATTTATCGTTGCTAGCTGTGTGGATCTTTGCTGATGAGACTCAAGGTAAACCTGTTTTGCGTTCGCAGGCTTCGGAGTCACCTTCCTATTTATTCCGATTGTACTTGTTCATTTTTTGACAGTTGTATTTAGATTGGTAGAAAGAATTCATAGAGCTTATGACTTGTATTTACCGGGTTTTGGAAAATTGTAAATTCTGTCAAGATTTCATGTCGAGACTGTTATATTTCCTTTATTATTATTGTTGTTCAATGAAACGTTAGGCTTACCTAGTCCCTAAGACTAGGTGCCATCACGGTACCCAACGGAGGGAAAATTGGGTCGTGACACATTCCCTTCTTCGCGATCGCATAGATCCAAAAATGCCCAGTTATATTTTAGGTCAAAAATCAGAAAGTGCATTACGGGATTCTTCAAAAAATTCATAAAAACTCTTCTTCCCCAAACCCCATAGACGACCTTTAAAGAGTTCTTTCACCATAACCTCTTAGGTAAGTAATATCTAACTCGTTTTCTTCCATTTTCATCATCAATAATTAGATTCTAGGCCTAAATCATGAAATCAAAGGTAGAAATTGGGATTTTGGGTAGAGATAGGGCTTTTTGAAATATTTGGAAATTTGACCTCGTTTTGGGGTCGGATTTCAAAGCAAAGTATATACTCGGGCTCGTGGGGGAATGGGTGATCGGGTTTTGGTCGAACCTCGTGTTTGGACCAAGCGGGCCCGGGGTCGAATTTTGGAATTTTTGGAAGAATGTTGGGAATTCTATAATTAGGCTTGGGAATTGTATTGTTTATCCTTTATTGATATTATTGAGTTGCTTATGTCCAGATACGATCGTTTTGGAGTCGAGTTCGAGAGGAAAAATGGTGTTAGAGGCTTGATTGGCATTCTTGGAGCCGAGGTAAGTGTTTGGCCCAACTTTAGCTTGAGGGAATAGGTGTTGAGTCGTATGTGCTACTTGTTTTTATCATGTTCAATGTATAGGTGATGTGACGAGTACCTATATATTGTTTGTCAAGCATGCCCGTGACTCGGTTTTGATGTATTACATGTTTTTCTTCGATATTCATTGCGTTATGAAGTAGATTTCATTTTGGAAGTTATTCAATTGTTGAAAATACTTGATAAAGGACATGTGATAAGTTGTTTCCAGTTGAGGATTGTTTTTATTATGTTAAATACTTGGATGAGATTGGTTATAGCTGAGTCCCTTGCCGGGACGGTAGTATTTCGGTTGTTGTTTCCCGTGCCGGGTTATTATGAATCATGTTTCCTGCTGTTGATTTCCTTGCCAAGCTATTATTTTGTTATTGTTAGGGTGAGGAAGAGTGTAAAGCACGGAGGGTGATGCCGTGTATTCATTTCATTCATTGCATTGTGAGGACGAGAGTAAAAACACGAAGGGTGATGCCGTGCCATGATTTTACATTTAAAAGCACGAAGGAACATGTCGTGTCCTTTTATTTATTTATTGCATTGTGAGGACGAGAGTAAACGCACGTAGGGTGATGCCGTGTACATATTTGTTTCTGTTGTTACTTCCTGTTGACTTTTAATCTTCTATATTGTTGCCTTGCTCAGCGATTCATTACTGTTCTCTCTTGTTTTTCCCATTATCTGTCCCCTGTCTCGTCGTACATAATTGTTTATTTTCTGTTATTTCCATGTTATATATTGTAGAACTGTACATGTAATTCATTATTATCGTGTCTAGACTCGTCACTATTTCGCCGAGGTTAGACTCGGCACTTACTCAGTACATGGGGTCAGTTGTACTGATGCTACACCTGCACTACTTTATGTTGTGCAAATTACCGAGTCGGACCCAGTGGACACTGATAGAGGGAGTATCCTTCAGTCCACACAGGAGACACCGAGGTAGTCCCGCAGACGTTCGTGGGCCTTGGCATCACCATCTATCTTTTCCTTTATGTCTTACTTGTATTTTCACACAGTTGTACTTGTTCATTTCAGACCCTTGTTGTAGAAATCTTAGACTGTCCGTGAGATTTTGTGACACCAGTTCTGGCGGTTCATGTACCAAATTTTGTAATATTTATTACATTAAGTTTGTAACTCGTAGCTTCCGCATCCTTATTTTATTGTTCATATTTATTGTTTTCCCTTTTTATTGATATCTTAAATAAAGAAAATAGTAGAGTTAACCAAAATATTGGTGTCTAGCGGGTTCAACGTTAGATGCCATCACGGCCTGAAGGTGGGATTTCGAGTCGTGACAATATCGTATTGGTAGGCTACCGAAGCTTTCAAATTTTCAAATGGGACCAAGGAGATCCTACAATCACTTCTCAAGTCGAGCTATACTTTGAATTTCGCCTAGAAAAACATTCAGGGCAAGTTCTAGACTTGTTGGCACAGGACATGGACTTGCAATTCAATACCTCACCTCTCAAGCTACTGGATTGTTCAAGAGAACAGAGTCTAGGGCCCACAACAACCCTAGATAATATTGAATATCACAGATGGCTCACAAAAACCACTCGATGATAGTTTTAGTCAACTCAAGATTCTAAAGAGCTATTCTTTGTCAATCAACTTGTCTCTAACGATGAGGTCGAAGGTAAATGCGTTGGTACCAAGTGAAGCCCACTTGAGATACTTTTATTAGTTAATACTATATATCAAAGCAAAAAGAAAAACAGACTCAATTCCTTAAGAAGGTTGTCACGCCATCCATCGTTGGGAAGAGCCACCCAGTTCACACAACATCCACCTTTAGAAAGAACCGTGGCATTAAGAAAACCAAAGGCTTATTAATTACGCAAAAATGTAAAAAGAAGCTACAAACTCAAAAATAAGTTGCTAAAGGAAATAAGAAGCTAAGCTATTAAGGAAAATTACAAAAGAAGTTATAAAGTAAACTACAGAAAGTAAAATAAATATCAATATCTATATCATACTATATTATAATTATGAAGGCTTTTAGGTGATATTATTTTACTAAACTATCCTTTAAAAATTAAGTGACTAATTTATCCTCCAACTAAAAGTAATATTTTATTTGCTTCCTTCAATATAAATGTACAAAAATGTACGCTGCATCATTTTATATTTTAAAACATATCTAGAAACATCAAGAGCAATTATTATGATACATGCATTAAGAACCTTTTCATTTTCCAAAAAACAATCGTATGAAATTTTTATATGTATGTTACACATATTCTTTCTTCAAATTTGGCCTTTTATAGTTGACATTGTCACATTCTCCTTTAAACCTTTATGTTTTATCCAACATAAATTTTGAGATTCTAGCTAACTTTTTGATGTTCTTCTTGGTTTATAGGTACAAACTTACAGTTATTGTACAAAACTTTTTCATAGATTGTCCATTGTCTCAAATGCAATCATAGAATGTAAACCATAATTTTCAAATATCAAAATTAAGCATTGAAAATTGATAGGGGCATATAATGATTCAGTTTTTCTTTTGTATTTTTCATTGTTTCCTCACTTTTCTTATTGTTTTTCCCTCCCAAATATTCTTTTGGTTTCCTTTTTTCTGTTTGGTATGGAAGACAATATTTATGTGAAAATATTTGTTTGATAAGACTATATTTTTTTTAGTTGGTCATATTGAATTAAAGAAAATATGAGATTAATTATGCAATATTATTTTTCATACTATTATTATTCTTTTGACTCATTATACATGTTCATCATTTGCTACCATCTATTGGCCAGGGTTGATATTCGTCTTACGAACACACACAAAATTAATCGTCACGGGTAAGTTTATTTCTTATTTGTTAATGTACTTTTATAAATGTCTTACTTATGTTATATCTGCTCCTCTTTTTTAATATATTTTCATAACTATATCAACGAAACTCGATATTATTTTTTATGCATATTTAGTCTTGAAAATACTTGTTACTATTTTGGTAAGAAGTATTGATCTCTCTATTACTTTATTTTTCTACTATTATATCCATAAACCAATGGCATAATAGGAGGTAAATTAAAAAGTTACAAGAAAGTGAATCTAGCTCTCCACTCTCGACCACACTTAATCTTCTTAAACAATAATTTAAGAGGATGAATATTTATTAAATTTAATTGAGTTTTTGGTCTAGGACATGACCCCTATTTAGGATAAGTAATATTTTTTTATATTGTTGTAAAGTATCTTATAAATTTGATTGAGTTTCATGATTTTGAATCCTACTTCAATATGCACTTTTGTGAGCCATGATGAATCCTACAGGCTTGATTCTTCATCAAAATCAATAGTTATTTTCTAGGTTAAGTTGTGACGCGTACTAAAAACATAATGGTATTTGTTCTCTGTATATGTCGCAGTGAAAATGAAACAACCTCTTTATTCCCTCGGGGCAGAGGTAAGGCCTGCATACACACTACCCTTCCCACACCCCACTTACGAGATTTTACTGGGTCGTTGTTGTTATTGTACGTAGTAATGAAACAAAGTGACTTATTATTATTTTGAAAAAAGACGTTTGTCATTGTCACGACCCGAAAATTCCATCTTCAGGCCGTGATGGCGTCTAACGTTGTATCCGCTAGACAAGCCAATGTTTGAGTTAATTTACTAACTTCCTTCACTTAAGCCAATAAAAGTGAAACAATGAACATAAATAGTTAAATAATAGTGCGGAAGCTGCGAGTCTATATATTAATAAGATAATTGCCACAAAATTTACGTACATGATCCCCCAGAATTGGTGTCACAATATCTCACGGACTGTCTAAGATTACTACAACAAAAGTCTGAAATGACGAGTACAACTGTCTATGATACTAAGATAATACAGAAACAATAAGATAGAAGATGACGCCGAGATCCACGAACGCCTGCGGAACTACCTCGGTGTCGCCTGTATGGACGGAAGGATACTCCCTCTAAAAATGCCCACTGGGTCCGACTGCGTGATCTGCACAACATAAAGAAGTGCAGGTGTAGCATCAGTACAACCGACCCCATGTACTGAGTAAGTGCCGAGCCTAACCTCGGTGAAGTAGTGACGAGGCTGGACACGACGACAAAATTTACCTGAACAGTTCTATAATATGTACCAGAGAAAGAAGCAAGAATAAAGCAGTGAATCATGGTAATACGGGGACAAGTAATGGGGGTAACAAATGAGAATCAAATATGAATAACTGAACAAACAACAATACAAAAGTAACAAGTCAACAGGAAATAATAACACAAACAAGTATGTACACGGCATCACCCTTCGTGCTTTTACTCTCGTCCTCACCATGCACAGTTATAATGAAAGCAATATAAATCATGGCACGACATCACCCTTCGTGATTTTACTCTCTTCCTCACTATGCAATGGATGAAAGAATTCAATATAAATCATGGCACGACATCACCCTTCGTGATTTTACTCTCTTCCTCACTATGCAATGGATGAAAGAATTCAATATAAATCATGGCACAACATCACCTTTCGTGCTTTTACTCTCTTCCTCACTATGCAATGTACAAATGAAAGTAATAATAATCATGGCACGGCATCACCCTTCGTGCTTTACACTCTTCCTCACCCAAATCAACAACAAATAATAGTTTGGTAAGGAAGTCAATAGTGTGATATATAGTTCATAACCACCCAGCAAGGAAAATATCAATCAACGTAATGATGGTGCCCGGCAAGGGACTCAACTATAACCAATGTCATACGAATACATAAATTAATGAATTGGGTTCTCAACTGAGACATCATATCACAAGTACTTAAGCAAGTATTCTCAGCAATTAAACAACTTCCCAAAGGAAACTACTTCATAACACAATAAATATCGGAGTAATAACAAGTAATTCACCAAATATAGACTCACGAGCATGCTTGACAAACAATGCATAGGTACTCGTCACCTCACCTATACATTGAACATGATAAAACAAGTAGCACATACAACCCAACACTTATTCCCTCACTAAAGTTAGGCCAAACACTTACCTCGGCTCCAAGAATGCAATTCACGCCTCAATCATCGCTTTCCCTCTCGAATCCAACTACGAAACGATAGTGTCTAGACATAATCGACTAAATGATTCAATTCCAAAGCCTAATAATACATTTCCCATCATTCTCCCAAAAATACAAAAATTTGACCCCGGGCCCGCTTGGTCCAAACACGAGGTTCGGACCAAAGTTTGATTACCCATTCCCCCACGAGCCCGAATATACAATTTGTTTTGAAATCCGACCCCAAAACGAGGCTGAATTCCTAAAAAATTTAAAAGCCCTAACTCTACCAAAACTCCAAATTTCTACCCTTTAATCCCATGTTTTTTAGGCGTAGAATCTAATAATTGATGATGAAAGTGAAAGGAAATGAAGTTAAGAACACTTATGTATGAAGTTATGGTGGAAAGGTCTCCCAAGAATCGCCCAAAAAGAGTGGAGAAGAAGATGTTTGAGAAAAATGGGTTTAATCTCGCAAACTATTCTGTTTTTTAAGTTTGAAAATCACTGGGCGAAAATACCCTTCGCATTCGCGGGCCCCTAGCCGCGTTCCCGTAGCTTTGAGACCTACCCCAACCCCCATCCCAACTAACTCTATGCGTTCGCACCCCTGGGGACGCGTTCGCGTAGAGACACTGTCCAGTGCTCCGCGTTCGCGTCTTCCCCTACGCGTTCGCGTAGAGTAAAAACCCAGGCTCACTCAATTGCTCTTCGCGTTCGCGAGTGCCCTTACGCGTTCGCGAAGAGTAATTTCCTCAGACACCAGATCTGATCCCAAAACACCACAAGTTTTCCAAATTTTACACCCCGACGCCTACCCGAAACTCACCTGAGCCCTCGGGTCCCAAAACCAAATACGCACAAGACTTCAAAATCATCCTACGGATTTATTCTAGTAGTAAAACCACCAAAATATCATCAAAAACAACGAATTAAGCTCCAAAATCTATAGAATTTCCTCAAACTTCATAAACTATCAAATTTTCCATTTTTGATCCGAAACACGTCAAACCAAGTCCGTTTCTTACCAAATTTTTACAGATAACTCATATAACACATATTGAACCTGTTCCGGGCTCTGGAACCACTATACGGGCCTGGTAACACAGGTTTCACATCAAAGTTCATTTTCAAAAGTCTTTATTATTTTCAGAAAATAATTTTCTTTAAAAATTCATTTCTCGGACTTGGGACCTCGGAATTCGGTTCCGGGCATACGCCCAAGTCCCATATTTTCCTACGGACCCTCCGGGATCGTCAAATCACAGGCCCGAGTCCGTTTACCAAAAATATTGACCAAAGTCAACTTTATTCAATTAATTACCATAAATTCAACTTTTTATTAAATTTCCACATAAAGGCTTCCCGGCTATGCGCCCGGGCTGCGCACGCACATTGAGGTAAGATTAACAGAGGCTTTCAGGGCCTCAGAACACAGTTTTAGTTAAATTTACACAAGATGACCTTTTGGGTCATCACAATCTCCACCTCTAAAACAAATGTTCGTCCTCGAACGGACATAGAAAGATACCTGAATCGGGGAAAAGGTCAGGATATCGGCTACGCATATCGGACTCGGACTCCGAGGTAGCTGCCTCAGCAGGCAGACCTCTCCACTGAACACGAACCGAAGGATAACTCTTCGATCTTAACTGACAAACGTGCCGAGCTAATATGGCTACCGGCTCCTCCTCATAAGTCAAATCCTTGTCCAACTGGACACCGCTGAAGTCAAGTACATGAGGTGGATCCGCAATACACCTCTGGAGCATAGATACATGAAACACTGGGTGCACGGCTGATAAACTTGGTGGCAAGTCAAGTCTGTAGGCCACCTCTCTTACCTTATCCAAAATCTCAAATGGACCAATGTACCTAGGGCTCAACTTGACCTTCTTTCTGACCCTCATCACGCCCTTCATGGGCGACACTCGAAGAAATACCCGGTCTCCTACCATAAAGGCCAAATCTTGAACTCTGCGATCCGCATAACTCTTTTGCTAGGAATGAGCTGTACGAAGCCTATCCTGAATGATCTTCACCTTGTCCAAGGCATCCTGGACTAACTCAGAACCCAACAATCTCGCCTCTCCCGGCTCAAACCATCTGATTAGGGATTGACACCGCCTACCATACAACGCCTCATACGGAGCCATCTGAATGCTCGACTGATAGCTGTTGTTGTATGCAAACTCAGCTAAAGGCAATAACTGGTCCCATGAACCACCAAAGTCAATGACACAAGCCCGCAACATATCCTCCAAAATCTAAATAGTACGCTCGGACTGTTCGTCCGTCTGAGGATGAAATGTTGTGCTCAACTCGATCTGTGTGCCCAACTCTCGCTGAAATGCTCTCCAGAAATGGGAGGTAAACTGAGTACCTCAGTCTGATATAATGGATATGGGCACTCCATGCAATCTAACAATCTCTCTCATATAGATCTTTGCCAACTTCTCCGCTGAATACAAAACTGATACCGGAATGAAATGTGCTGACTTGGTCAGCCTATCCACAACAACCCACACCACATCAAACATCCTCTGAGTCAGTGGGAGTCCAACTACAAAATCCATGGTGATACGCTCCCACTTCCACTCGGGAAGCTGAATCTTCTGCATCAAACCACCTGGTCTCTGGTGCTCGTACTTAACCTGCTGACAGTTCAAGCACCGAGCTACATAAGCTACAATATCCTTCTTCATCCTCCGCCACCAATAATGCTGCCGCAAGTCCTGGTACATCTTTGCTGCGCCCGGATGAATGGAATACCGGGAACTATTGGCCTCCTGTAGAATCAACTCACGAATACCATCAACATCAGGTACACAAATACGGCCCTGCATCCTCAAAACTCCCTCATCATCAACCGTAACCTGCTTGGCATCTCCGTGCTTGACCCTATCTCAAAGAACACCTAAATGACGGTCATCATACTGTCTGGCCCGAATACGGTCATACAACGAAGATCGGGCCACGGTATGGGACAAAACACTTCCAGACTCATCCAATCACACAAATCGGTTGGCTAAAGCCCGAACATCCAAGGCAAGAGATCGCTCTCCGACTGATAAATAAGCAAGACCATCCATACTGGCTGACTTCCAGCTCAAAGCATCGGCCACCACATTGGCCTTCCCTGGATGATAAATAATGGTAATATCATAGTCCTTCAACAACTCTAACCACTTTCTCTGCCTCATGTTCAAATCCTTTTGCTTGAATAGATACTGTAAACTCCTGTGATCCGTGAACACCTCGCATGTCAAACCATACAAGTAATGCCTCCATATCTTCAACGCATGAACAATCGCTGCTAACTCCAAGTCATGAACTTAATAATTCTTCTCATGAACCTTCAATTGACGAGAAGCATAGGCTATGACCTTGCCATCCTGCATCAGCACTACACCAAGCCCAACTCGTGAAGCATCACAATACACGGTATACAGTCCTGAACCTGTAGGCAAAACTAACACCGGTGCCGTGGTCAAGGTTGTCTTGAGCTTCTGAAAGATCACCTCACACTCACCAGACCACCTGAACTGAGCACCCTTCTGGGTCAACCTGGTCATCGGGGCTGCTATAGATGAAAAGCCCTTCACAAATCAGCGATAATAACCTGCTAAGCCCAAGAAGCTCCGAATCTCTGTAGCTGAAGTGGGCCTAGGCCAATCTCTGACTGCTGAAATCTTCTTGGGATCCACCTCAATATGCTCTACCGACACGACATGGCCCAGAAATGCCACTAAACTCAACCAGAACTCACACTTAGAAAATTTGGCATACAACTGGCTATCCCTCATAGTCTGGAGGACGACTCAAAGGTGTTTCTCATGCTCCTCTCGGCTACGGGAGTAAATCAAGATATCATCAATAAACACAATCACAAATGAATCCAAATATGGCCTGAACACACGGTTCATCAACTCCATAAAAGCAGTGAGGGCATTTCTCAACCTAAATGACATCACCAAAAACTCATAATGCCCATAACGAGTGCGAAAGGCTATCTTAGGGACATTAGACGCACTAATCCTTAGCAAATGGTAACCAGATCTCAAGTCTATCTTGGAAAACACTGTAGCACCCTGAAGCTGGTCAAATAGATCATCAATCCTCGGCAAAGGATACTTATTCTTGATAGTAACCTTATTCAGCTGTCGGTAGTCAATACACATCCTCATTCAGCCGTCTTTCTTCTTAACAAACAACACTAGAGCACCCCAAGGAGAAACACTAGGCCTAATGAAGCCTTTATCCAAAAAATTCTGCAATTGCTCCTTTAATTCCTTCAACTCTGGCGGGGCCATACGATACGACGGAGTAGAAATGGGCTGAGTGCCCGGAGCCAACTCAATGCAAAAATCAATATCCCTGTCGGGTGGCATACCCGACAGGTCAACAGGGAATACCTCTGGAAACTCACGAACCACAGGCACAAACTCCATAGAAGGAACCTCGACACTAGAATCACGAACATAGGCCAAATAGGCCAGACAAACCTTCTCGACCATGCGCCGAGCCTTCATATAAGAAACAACTCTACCGAAAGAATGACTAGAAATCCCTCTCCACTCCAAACGAGGTGCTCCTGGCAAGGCTAAGGTCACTGTCTTGGCATGACAGTCTAGAAAAGCATGATAGGGAGATAGCCAATCTATCCCCAATATAACATCAAAGTCAACCATATCCAGAAGCAAAAGATCAACCTGAGTCTCCATACCACCAATAACTACTAAGCAAGCACGGTAGACTCGATCTACCACTATAGAATCACCCATCGGGGTAGACACATATACAGGAGCACTCAGGGAATCTAGGGGCATGCTCAAATAAGGGGCAAAATATGAAGACACATAAGAGAAAGTAGAACCCGGGTCAAATAAAACTGAAGCATCTCGGCTGCAAACTGAAATCGTACCTGTGATATCTGCATCAGAGGCCTCAGCCTCAGGCCTGGCAGGAATAGCATAACACCGGGGCGGAGCCCCTCAAACCTGAACATCTCTGGGTCGACCTACTGCGACCTGACCTCTACCTCTTATGGCCTGTCCTCCACCTCTATGAGTCTGAACTCCACCTCTGCCACCACGACCTCCACCCCTAGCTGGTAGAGGGAGTGGGGGTGCACCTGATGATGGGACCATGGCATGTGAACTCTGATACTTAGAACTACCAGAAGCTCGGGGGCAATACCTGGCAATATGCCCCGAAACACCACAAGAATAACAAGACCTCTACTGATGTGGCTGCTGACTTTGGAACTTGCGCTGTCGACCCGAATAACCACCCTGGAAGCTCTGAAGCGGTGGTGCACTGATAGGTGCTGGTGGTGCACTAATAGGAACTGGCGGTGTACTGTGAGATACCTGAAGTGCCGACTGATATGGTCTGGGAGGATGACCTCTGCCGAAAGAATCTCTGCCTCCAGCTGAGGCTCCGCTGAATCAACCGAAGTGACGGGGCCTTTTGTCAGCCCCCTGACCACCACCCTATGACAAAATCATCTCAATCCTCCTGGCCACATTGGCCGCATCCTGGAATGAAATATCAGTACCTGACTCCCTGGCCATTTGAAGTCTGATGGGCTGAGCTAAACCCTCAATAAACCTCCTCACTCACTCACGATTAGTAGGGAGTATCATGATAACATGCCTGGCTAGAGTGATGAGCCTGGTCTCGTACTGAGTGACAGACATAGAGTCTTGCTAGAGACGCTCAAACTGTCTCTGAAGATCCTCTCGCTGAGTAACTGGAAGAAACTTCCCCAAGAATAACTCGGAGAACTAAGCCCAAGTCAAAGGTGCAGACCCAGCTATTCTGGTGAAGCAATAATCTCTCCACCAAGTCTTGGCGGTTCCAGATAGACGAAATGTAGCAAAGTCAACTCCATTAGACTCCACTATGCCCATTTTCCGAAGAACCTCACGACAACTGTCCAAGTAATCCTGGGGATCCTCTGATGGTGCACCAGTGAAGGTAGTAGGGAATAACTTGGTGAATCTATCCAATCTCCATAGAGCATCTGCTGACATATTTTCTCCCTCAACTGCCGGTGCCACAATACCCGGTTGAGCTACTCCGGCTGTCTGAGGTGCCGGAGTCTGAAACTGAAGATCTAGCTGCTCTAGTGTGCGAGTAGCAGGAGTCTGGGTCCCTCCCCCAGCTTGAGAGACGGCTGGTGCAGTAGGAAGAAGACCGGCCTGAGCCACACTCTCCATGAGTCCCACCAAGCGGACTAGAGCGTCCTGAAGCACCGGGGTAGCAATGAACCCCTCTGGGACCTGAACTGGTCCAACTGGGACTGTCTGAGTAGGAACCTCACCGGCAAAGTCTACCTGTGGGTCCTCTACTGGGGCTGCTGCTCTAGGCTGAGCCCTACCCCTTCCTCGACCTTTAGCACGACCTCGGCCTCGACCCCTCGTAGGAGCTGCAACAGGAGGATCAGGCTGCTGATCGGTAGATGAGGAAACACGCGTTCTCGCAATCTGCGAGAGAGTAGAATAGAAACTCAATTAGTATTTAGAATTCATATCGCACGACAGAGAAAAAGAAATGTGGAGCTATTCCTAACTTTGCAGCCTCTGGGGGATAAGTACAGATGTCTCCGTACCGATCCCTCAGACTCTACCAAATTTTTCCGTGAGTTGTGAGACCTAAGCAACCTAGTTCTCTAATACCAACTTGTCACGACCCGAAAATCCCACCTTCAGGTCGTGATGGCGTCTAACGTTGTATCCGCTAGACAAGCCAATGTTTGAGTTAATTTACTAACTTTCTTCACTTAAGCCAATAAAAGTGAAACAATAGGCATAAACGGTTAAATAATAGTGCGGAAGCTGCGATTCTATATATTAATAAGATTGCCACAAAATTTACGCACATGATCCCCCAGAATTGGTGTCACGAAATCTCACGGACTATCCAAGATTACTACAACAAAAGTCTGAAATGAAGAGTACAATTGTCTTTGATACTAAGATAAGATACAAACAATAAGATAGAAGATGACGCCGAGATCCACAAACGCCTGCGGAACTACCTCGGTGTCGCCTGTATGGACTGAAGGATACTCCCTCTAACGATGCCCATTGGGTCCAACTGCGTGATCTGCACAACATAAAGAAGTGCAGGTGTAGCATCAGTACAACCGACCCCATGTACTGAGTAAGTGTCGAGCCTAACCTCAGCGAAGTAGTGACGAGGCTAGACACGACGACAAAATTTACCTGAATAGTTCTATAATATGTACCAGGAGAAAATAGCTAGAATTAAGTAGTTAAGCATGGTAATACGAGGATAAGTAATGAGGGTAACAAATAAGAATCAAAGATGAATAACTGAGCAAATAACAATACGAAAGTAACAAGTCAACAGGAAATAATAACACAAACAAGTATGTACACGGCATCACCTTTCGTGCTTTTACTCTCGTCCTCACAATGCACAGTATAAATGAAAGCAATATAAATCATGGCACGGCATCACCCTTCGTGCTTTTACTCTCTTCCTCACTATGCAATGTATAAATAAAAGTAATAATAATCATGCAAGACATCACCCTTCGTGCTTTTACTCTCTTCCTCACTATGCAATGAATAAAATGAATACACGGTATCACCTTTCGTGCTTTACACTCTTCCTCACCCAAATCAACAACAAATAACAGTTTGGTAAGGAAGTCAACAGTGTGATATACAGTTCATAACTACCCAGCAAGGGAAATATCAATCAACGTAATAATGGTGCCCGACAAGGGACTCAGCTATAACCAACGTCATACGAATACATAACTTAATGAATTGGGTTCTCAAATGAGATATCATATCACAAGTACTTAAGCAAGTATTCTCAGCAATTAAACAACTTCCCAAAGGAAACTACTTCATAACACAATAAATATCGGAGTAATAACAAGTAATTCACCAAAAATAGACTCACGGGCATGCTTGACAAACAATGCATAGGTACTCGTCACCTCACCTATACATTGAACATGATAAAACAAGTAGCACATACGACCCAACACCTATTCCCTCACTAAAGTTAGGGCAAACACTTACCTCGACTCCAAGAATGCAATTCACGCCTCAATCACCGCTTTTCCTCTCGAATCCAACTCCGAAACGATAGTGTCTAGACATAATCGACTCAATGTTTCAATTCCAAAGTCTAATAATACATTTCCCATCATTCTCCGAAAAATACCAAAATTCGACCCCAGGCCCGCTTGGTCCAAACACGAGGTTCAGACCAAAGTCCGATCACCCATTCCCCCACGAGCCCGAATATACAATTTGTTTTGATATCCGACCCCAAAACGAGGTTGAATTCCTAAAAATTCTAAAAGCCCTAACTCTACTCTTTAATCCCATATTTTTTTTAGGCCTAGAATTTAATAATTGATGATGAAAGTGAAAGCAAATGAAGTTAAGAACACTTACCTAGGAAGTTATGGTGGAAAGGTCTCCTAAGAATCGTCTAGAAAGAGTGGAGAAGAAGACGTTTTAGAAAAATGGGTTTAATCTCGTAACTATACTATTTTTGAACTTTGAAAATCACTGGGCGAAATTACCCTTCGCGTTCGCGGGCCCCTGGCCGCGTTCGCGAAGGTCTGGCATCACTGACCTACGCATTCGCGTGCTAAGTCCGTGTTCGCGTAGCTTTCAGACCTACCCCAACCCCCAGCCCAACTAACTCTATGCGTTCGCACCCCTGGGGACGCGTTCGCACCCCTGGGGACGCGTTCGCGTAGAGACACTGTCCAGTGCTCCGCGTTCGCGTCTCCCCCTACGCGTTCGCATCTCCTCTTACGCGTTCGCGTAGAGTAAAAACCCAGGCTCACCCAATTTCTCTTCACGTTCTCGAGTGCCCCCACGCGTTCGCGAAGAGTAATTTCCTTAGACACCAGATCTGATCCCAAAACAGCAGAATGTTTCCAAATTTTACACATCGACGCCTACCCGAAACTCACCCGAGCCCTCGGGGCCCAAAACCAAATACACACAAGACTTCAAAATTATCCTACGGACTTATTCAAGTAATAAAACCACCAAAATATCATCAAAAACAACGAATTAAGCTCCAAAATCTATAGAATTTCCTCAAACTCAATAAACTATCAAATTTTCCATTTTTGATCCGAAACATATCAAACCTAGTCCGTTTCTTACCAAATTTTTACAGATAACTCATATAACACATATTGAACCTATCCGGGCTTCGGAACCACAATACGGGCCCGGTAACACAGGTTTCACATCAAAGATTATTTTCAAAAGTCTATTATTTTTAGAAAATAATTTTCTTTAGAAATTCATTTCTCGGACTTGGGACTCGAAATTCGATTCCGGGCATACGCCCAAGTCCCATATTTTCCTACGGACCCTCTGGGACCGTCAAATCACGGGTCCGGGTCTGTTTACCAAAAATGTTGACCAAAGTCAACTTTATTCAATTAATTATCATAAATTCAAATTTTTATCAAAATTCCACATAAAGGCTTCCCCGCTACGCGTCCGGGCTGCGCACGCACATCAGGTGAGATTAATGGAGGGTTTCAGGGCCCCGAAACACAGTTTTAATTAAATTTACACAGAATGACCTTTTGGGTCATCACAGTCATTAACTTCAGTGTCCTCATCTAACGCAAAAGATAGAAGGATTATTCATCTCTCAAAATATAATGCACCAATGACAAAAATATAGTAATAATATTCTATTTTCATTCTTTTTCCAAAAAATAAAAAGAATACACAACTTATATACTGAAACTGCAGTAAGGCATCGAGGACATATATGGGGCATATATTCTTTCTTTATTGAGCTAACTAATAAGACCTTCATTCATAAAACTTACTCTTTTTTTTTAATTTATTTACTCCCTCCGGTCCACAATAAGTGATTAATTTATTTTTTTATTTTGGTCCAAAATAAGTGTCCATTTATATAATCAAGAAAGAATTCAATTTGTTTATACAAAATAAACCTTATGTACGTATCCTTCAAAAGTTTTCTTACTCCTCACATTAAATATTTAATTAAAGGTAATTTAGTCATACTAGGTATTTTTGTATAGAATTTAATATTTTCTTAATGGGTGTGCCAAAAGTAAATTGGTCACTTATTGTGGATCAGAGGGAGTAGTTTAGAACTCAAATATATTACTAAATAATAGTAATATTTTTATGATCTTTTAAAATTATTTACTCATTGTCGGGTACACGTGCAACGCATGTGTCCAAAAACTAGTTATTATAAAAGTGGGAACCCTTGAACCTAAAAGTTGAATTACCAAAATACCCTTCTTAAAAACATAACTATTCTAAATGACATTTTAAAGAAAGAATCATGCCAACGTTTCATGTTCTTTGTCAAAAGTCACAACTGTTCCTTTTTGTATTCCATTTACAAAATGGTGATGAAAAGCTACAAACCGTACACAAATGAGATCCAGAGTGAAAATAGTCATACATTAGTTTGTAAAAGTTCTTTAACTTTTGCGCCCGAAAAATGGAAGTTAACAATGATCTTCACTTAAAGTCGAACCTCAAAAGTTAGAAGTTGAATTACCAAAATATAGATTAAAAATAAAATAAGTTTTTAACCATTTATTTTATAACAATTTATATGGAAGAAACTTTTCACATTTATTGTGCCCTT
>ML291610.1:2389-23415 GCA_005239495.1 Nicotiana undulata
GTTTCCGTTGTCATTCGTCATTTCTGTAAAAGAATGACACAAACGTTAAAATCGCATAGATTTTAATCTCCAAAAACCACAAAGGTTTTTCTCTCCAAAAACAGCGAATATAATACAAATTCAGAAAATATATTAAATTACTTAAACTTGTTAGTAATCTGTATTTGTAAAACAATTCTGGAGAATATTAAATAACATAAACAGAAATGCAAATGCAAATGAAATAACAAAACCAATTCGAGCCCACTGAATTTACAGTGTTTCCTTAAGGAATTTAATCCCCTCCTAGTACCCAAGGTTATGGATTATTTCCTCCCAGGATAGAACGAATTTCACACTGGTGTAGTGGTACTTCAAACCCCAGTGTTTCAGCGAACTCAAAGTTCGGTAGCAAATCACACTTACTGTTGTTTTCTTTGAAGTTAAAAGTATGCAGAAAGAAGGAGGAGAACTCAGAAATTAGTATGTAAAATCTGAGAGAATGGACTTGTATTTATAGCCAAAGTTGAGCTGAAATCTGAAGAGGTGCAACTCTTCAGAATGATTGTTTTTGCAAAATGGCCATAGAGTAAATGCCATGACATAATTAGCTATTTACTCAACAATAAAGAGGAAAAATTAAAGGGTAGTTAATTTTCTGTTACAAAAACAGAAAACTAAATATTGGATAACTGAAATGGATTTAATATTAATATTTATTTTAATATTAATATTTTGTTATTAAAATAAATATTTAATAACATTTCTGTTNTGGCCAAATCCAAATCCGAAGCCGAGCGAGCGACGACGACGGCGCGAGGCTTGTCTTCTTCTCAACTCTTTATGAGCTAGAATAAGAGCAATTGCTTGTATACCCTTCAAAAGCCTTTTCCTCTTCCTATGTGGGACAATTAAGGAGGGAACTCAAATATTTTTTATTTTCTCCTCCATTTCGCATTCAACCCTATTTTAAGCATTAATAAATCATTAAATGCTTAAAAATCCCAACAGATTCTCCAAACCCACATGAATGGGGAATGGCTATATCACGGAAGTATGCATGAAAANTATAGCCGAGAAAGAGGGTTGCATTAAATTCTCTCCATTGGAAATAGGCAAAACAGACAAAGTTAGTTTATATATATAATGGCAAACAAACAAAGATAGATAGTTTAAAAATTATTTTTAGTTGCAGGCTCAAATTTTTTGAATCCCTTATTAATATGTTTGGCTCCCATTACAGTACATGTCCAAAAATCAATTCCTCACTAAACTAAAATCCATCACTTTTTATAGCCCATCACAAGTATAAAAGAACAACATATAATAACTTCATCAAACAAACAAACAAATTGTTGGGGCAACGATCATCACAATTTCAATTAGAAAGTATAAACAACCAAGAAAATAAATATTTTTTATAAATTCATTTTTAACCAATCTAGAGCGATTTGACATAAAAGTTAATTATTTTGTGAGTCGGAATATTGATATATTTTACCGTTTCAGGTGAAAATTATGATTCATGAGGGCCGCCAACTTAATGTAGTTTTTCTCAAGAAGCGTCTTTTGTCCCTTCACAGTTATATTTGTAACCTCTTTCGGGGTTGAACTTATGAATTCATAACCTTGTAGTTATCTCCATCGAACTGTACAATGTAAGAAATAAGTATCATCTAGTATTTTGGAACTACTGTCATAAAAGTAAATCTTTGTGACAAAGGGCCAAAGTTAATCCGGATAGTGATTTTCATGTTTGTTTGAAAAACTGCTACACTCCTTATCTCTTCGATCCATTGTCTGGAATATGGATAAATATTCAAGGCAATGATCACTTTTTGAGAATTATGCGCAGAATGGTTAGGAGAGATCATGGGATACTTGAAGGAAGTTGATATCACGACCAAAATTAAAGTTGATGGGTTTCAAGTTTCTATGCCAACTTCTTGAGTTTGAGTATTTACCTCTCCTAACAAACACACACACACATATATATATATATAAGGTGAATTTTCATGTTTATTTTTTTTTTTAAAAACTGCCAAAATGTGGGTCAATCTTCGTCTTAACTGAATATGAGTATTTTTTTTTAAAAAAAATTCAAATTTAATAAATAATTTAAATTAACTACTCAAAAAACGTGGGATTCCACGTTCTAGTACTGCCGAAGGTTTACAAAATTTTAGCAACATCTTTTATATGTTAATTTTTTAAAATTCTCATGTTTAATAAATAATTTAAATTAATTACTCAAAAAACGTGGGATTCCACGTTCTAGTACTGCCGAAGGTTTACAAAATTTTAGCAACATCTTTTATATGTTAATTTTTTAAAATTCTCATGTTTAATAAATAATTTAAATTAACTGTAAAAAAACGTAGAATGTGGGTAATATTTTATCATAAAAACGTGGGACCCATGATGTAGAATAACTGAATTGTTTAGTTGTTTAACTTTTGTATTTTTTTTCTTTTTAAAATTTTTTGAATCTCTAAATTTATTAGAGTTTTGTCCTAAAACATGACACGTGTTGATATTACATTTTAATACTTGGCATAATATTGTAAATTTGCTTCTCTTTATATATAATAATAGATTAATAGATATAATAACATATCCCGCCCTAAGAATGGCATTAATTGAACTGTCTTTTTGTAGTACTAAAACCAGTTCAACCGCCGATGATAAATTTTTCTTTTTCCATGAAAAAAAGGTGTCTTGTGTGTAATAGTTTAACATAAAAACGTGGAGAATACTAAATTGAAAAATAACTGATTTTGAATTTGAATTCAAAAATAACTAAANCGTAGAATGTGGGTAATATTTTAACATAAAAACGTGGGACCCATGATGTAGAATAACTGAATTGTTTAGTTGTTTAACTTTTGTATTTTTTTTCTTTTTAAAGTTTTTTGAATCTCTAAATTTATTAGAGTTTTGTCCTAAAACATGACACGTATTGATATTACATTTTAATACTTGGCATAATATCGTAAATTTGCTTCTCTTTATATATAATAATAGATTAATAGATATAATAACATATCCCGCTCTAAGAATGGCATTAATTGAACTGTCTTTTTGTAGTACTAAAACCAGTTCAACCGCTGATGGTAAATTTTTCTTTTTCCATGAAAAAAAGGTGTCTTGTGTGTAATAGTTTAACATAAAACGTGGAGAATACTAAATTGAAAAATAACTGATTTTGAATTTGAATTCAAAAATAACTAAATAACTTATTATAACTAATCTAACTAATTTTATTCTAAACCTACCACATGTCTTTCTCCTAAGTTGCCACTTGTCATAATTCTAGGCTAGGCTTTCTTCCTTTTATAGATATAGATATAGATATAGATATAGATATAGATTCTCAAATCAAAAAGAAAGTTGGCAGTTTGTCTCAAAATGATTTAAATTGAGTTTGTTTTAAGTTTTTATATCCTTAACACTGTATATATCATCTGTCAGTACCATAAAGAATAAGTCCTATTGGTAAATTTGTTGGGGTTTTCTTTGAAGAGCGTGAATGAGAAATGGAAGAGGTGCATTTTGGGTTGCACTTTTTCATCTCATACTTTTATTGTCTATAAATTTAAAGGTTAGTCTCATTTTTCATACATTGAAAATTCTGAAATTCTCCCATTTTCTTTGCATTGTTTTTCCAAAACAAAATGTAAGTGTCATGTATGATTTGCTCCGCCTTATTGCATTCGCCGAGACACTGGGATTTGAGGTACCGCTAGTATGGATTATCCATTCTATCTTGGGAGGAAATAATCCTAAACCTCGATTACTATGAGAGGATTAAGTTCCTGAACGACACACTGTGAATTCAATGGGCTCGAATTTAATTTTGTTCTTCCTATGCATTTCTATTTCTCTTTTATTTTACAAAATTTTCTGGTTTCGAACCCATGATACCAACAAAATTCAGGTGGTCAATTTGGAAGGTATAGCACTATTAAAGGCAAGCATGAATAAGGAAAAGTCGGAAGACTAATATAGTGTACCAAAAATAGTAAACTGCTGTTGAGGTGCAAATTTGTTATTTGATCATGCATGTATCCATGAAGAACACTTTATGACGCGATTTCAAATAACTTAATGATTACTAGAACCAGAAAATAAAACAAACGCATAATGCTAGCCACTTTAAAAAGTTAAAAACTACTCCATTAAATCTGCTTAAAGCAGTAAAATCATCAAACAATAATGCTCAGATCTCCAATTTCTGAATTGATTCATAATTTCAACATTATTACTGGCCGCTGTCTCTTTTTGACTGAATTTCATTCCCTTTGAAGGGAAAAGAAATGAACAAAAAGTAAATATTATACTAGTAATGAGGAATTCCAAATAATTGAATTTGTCTCTCACTGAAGTAAATATTACCCTAGTAATGAGGAATTACAAATAATTGAATTTGTAGTGCATAGTGCAACCATGTACGTATACAAAAAATGAAACCGCTCAGCGTGGTGCTGACGTAGTCTTGCCAGTATAAAATTGTACTAGAATTCATACAAGCAGAGGCATCCATAAACTAATGTTTCGTGATGTTCTGCCAAAAGCCTAGAATATATTATATATATATATAAGCGAACATGATTTAAGCATCATTAGATTAACTCATCTTTCACTAGCTAGCCTCCAATCTAATTTAAGAAGAAATTTCAATCTGAACTGACAATATATATGCAAATTAAAGACTAGCAAAGCTTGATAATTTTTTTCTGCATAATAAAGAGAAAAGAATTAAGCAGAAGAGAATATACATCAGGTGCATACATATCCATGCACGTAAAGAGGAAAGCATATCAAGGAAAGAAGCAAAGAGCTGCTGTAAACACAAATATTGCTACGTCTTTTTCATGCATGGACAATTATTGCTAAGCCATAAAAAAGGAAAAAGGAACACGTCCGTCGCATAATTCAAATCAAAACAAACCAAAGCATTCATAGTTTAATTACATATACTAAAGACTCTTTACATAAACAAAGGACATAATCAACTTTGAACGTTCAACGTAACACCAACAGGAGATTCAGAAAAGGTAAATTAAAGTGATGAGGACAGAGCCGAAGGCAAATACTCTTTTTGGTTCACTGTCCGAGCATGTTTGGTTATTAGCTAACCGGATCTTTCTGGCTTTTGCCATGTTTATTAACCACACTAAGACTACTTGACTTGATATCATCTAACGTCGTCGTTCTGGGGTCCAGTGAGGAGCAGCTGGACTGAAATGCACAGATACCACCCTGGAATCAAGAAGTTCCACAATAGGTGTAAAATTAACACACCTCGGAGCCTTATACTGATTAATTGATGCACCCCTCGAAATTGCATAATCCATCAGCTCTTCAAATGTTCCATTTTTCACCACTCTAATCTCTAGTGGTCCAATTGAATTGTCCGCCACGCGACACTGCCTGTACACCGAGTTCAATGATTCTTCCATAGCTAAACAGCACTGGTTCAAAACCTCTTCACTCGGTGGGTTAGTTGGGTCCTTTACTAGTAATTCCCAGTAAATCACGTAATGCCCCGGAATTGTCTTTGTATCAGCAAAACTCGTGTACTCAACCAAATTAGTATCATACGCGCGCAAAAGTGTTGTTGCATTTTCAATAGCCATTTGCAATTCAGACTCATCAGTTTTGTCCGAGTCAATGCTCAACAACACATTTTTTCTCCTAACAAATTTGAACTGAGGTGCTGAGTTATGAAACCCGGTAACCTGGAGTATGTCACCAACTCGGTAACGGCACAATCCAGCATAAGTTGTGATCACGAGCTCGTATTCTTTCCCCAGTTCTACGTGAGCCAGGTCCACGAGATGAGGGGGCGAATCACGAGAGATTTGTACCGGGTTGGCTGGGTCATGTGGGATGAATTCAAAGTAGCCCATATTTGGCATGATAGTGTAACAAACCTCAGAAGGCTTGCACATTGGTTTCAAATTGAGACCAAAATAACATTCGGACGATGCATACATTGTACAAGCCTTAGGTAGGCCACCACTATAATAATCAAGTGTAGGGATATATTGAGCCATCGCACCTGTGACTATGACGTCCAAGTACTTTGTGTTTGGCCAAATTCTAGTAATGATTCCTTCCCAGTTGTCGCCTTCACATTCTTTAGTAACAAACTCAGCAAGTTCAGGATTTGGTTTGAGTATTTTGGACATACAATTTCTGATAGAAACGTCTGAAGCTTTAGGGTTTAGGGTTCCAGTTGCAATATCATGAGCTAATTGCTGCCAATTGAGCTGAAGAAATCGGATGGCACGAAGTAGGCCAGAGGCAAAGACAGCCCCAACTCGGAGGACTTCTTCTCTCATTAGAAGGCCACAAAGCATTTGAGTGTACATGCTTTGAAAAGAGTCTACGCAGAGGATAGCCTCGTTAGGGCTGGTGTAGACATTGGATGGGTCGTATGGCCTAGTCTTGAATTGTTCACTCTTGTAATAACTGGTCAAGACTGGACGTGCAACAAGGCCACCAGGAGTCTTCGTTTCTGCCTTTATAAACAGAAAGTATAATCCCTTCCCCTTGTCGAGACCAGGCACATACCTGTTAAACAGAAAGGATAATGTTAATTTCAGCAAAAAAGAATTTCGTTATAATGGGGGTTAATTAAGAGTGGTTAATTTGAAAATCGGTGGATTACCAGACTAAATAACATATATAAACATTTTGTAAAGTAAAAATGTCGTGCATGTTATAGCATAGTAAAAATAACCTTGGATAGATCATCACTTACAGATTCATCACGGGCTGGAGAAGACTGTACAATTTCTGTCTGCGTTCTAGCTCATCTGCAATTGTGGGCATCAGCTTTCTCTCTCCAGCAGACGTCCCGGAACTATAAACCAAAAGAACAGTTCAATATGATATTAAATTCTCCATATTAGCAGTAAGTTAGAAAAGAAATTTACATTAAAGACAGTAAAGAAATTACTAGTACTATACTATACTTAGATCAAGTATAAGCACCATTATGATACGGTGATATTTATTTGTCTTAAAAGGAAATCTGACCTGGTGAGGAACTCTGAAATAGGATGAGACGAGAAGATTGGAGAACGATCACCATTAGCGACACGATCAATATCAGGTTTAAGATCCTCGTACGTGACAACGGGAACCTTGGACTTGAACGTGTCACGGTCAGTAGCACCACCAACTTTGAATCTTTGGAGATACTCAGTATTGGCATTTCTGCTTAGTATTTCACCCAACACTTTTTCTTGTACTAAATCAGTATTTTTAGTCATCTCTTCAATGAACTGAAGAGCCTTGGCATCTTTCTCGCATGCCGGAGGGCCAAGAGGAGATGAAAGACCAGAATCAACAGCCATAATGTTTATGAAGAGAGAGAATAGAGAGAACTGAAAGTGGAAGAGAAGATATAAAGCACTTAATTCTCAGAGATTGTTAATTTCGATTGTGTGATTTGGTACCTGTAAATGGGAACCTATTTATAGTTAAAAGGAAGGCCCTATTCTTCTATGTCTATCCACGTAAGAATGTACACGTGGAAGCCACACTAATAAAAATCTTATGGTAATTTTAGGCATGGACTTGGACATCGACTTTGTAATAGGAGTATTTTTTTGTCGGAGTTATGGTCTCTGGAAGAGGGAACATGTGGGCCCACATTACGTCACTGTGTCGCTCTTTCAGAACTTGTGGGGCCCGTATGCATGACAAGTCAGCAAAGTCCAGCGAGGGTTCTTTTGTCTTGGAGTTGAAATGGACGATCCTTTCTGGTGAGTTTGTTGGTCACGGACAAACATAGGCTGCCGGCGAAGGAGCAAACTTCACTGTTAAACACAACAGAAAGTAACCTATTTTTTAGGAGCTAATACTAATTAATGAGTGTGAAAGATAATTTACTATTAAATGGACTATTTTTTGTTTAAAATGTCAGGTGATGAAAGGAATTCATGAGGTTAACATGATAAAGTATCCAAAGATAATTAATCAGTGTGCTAAAGAATATAATTGTGCAGCAATCACATGAACATATATCCTCGGGGTTGTCACTAGAATTCCTTCATTGTTCTTTTGCTATTTGTCTACTTGTATAGCTCCCAGCCTCCCACCAGGATACCCCTGCCATAGTTTTCATCGCCTAGCTAAATTCCCTGTCTGCTATAACTATATATAGTTTCTCTTTATTTCTTTTTCACATCTAATCGGAAATGAGAGTGCCACTTTTTATGTTATGTTTTACAATATGATTCCGTTGAACTTTATATAATTCAGTTACTTGTGTTACGTTTCATATTTGAATTCTTGTAACGTACTATATTACGTTTCATTATATTACGGTTTGAAATAAAACTCAATTTGTAACGTATTGTGTTTTTTGACCTACAACTAGAAGATTAATAATAACCGTACTTTGTTTGGTGATGTACTTATTGTTCTAGATTATAAATTTATAATTACGGCCACCGTTCGCCAGTCGATATATAGCATATATAGTAGTTGAGGAGAACTTAATTTAGGCTCGTCAGACACCATGACTTAGCAACTGTACAAGTTGTGTTTTGAGCATGAAACAAAAATTTTGACATCAAGATATGGATGTATAATAAAAGAATTAATGCAATAAAAACAGTACAGTGTGTTTTTAGATCAGAGGATTTGTCTGTAAGGTGACGATCACAATAGGGTAGTTTAATTTATTGCTTACACCATCTATCTCGGTGTTTATCTTACACCTTTTTTTGGTAGAATCCTTTCTAGTCACGATACTAATAATTCAAATATGTCTTACATATCGTGCGAGTCCTATTTGGTAGTTAAATTCAATTATTGGTGGTAAAGGCAAATGATAATTAATGGGGTAATGCTGCGAAACGAGCACGTTCAACACTCAATAATGTTTCGAAAGGTCAATTCAACTAAAAGATCAGAATCTCGTGTGTGTTAAGAATTTCTGAAACGGGAGGAACCAACTTTTTCAATAATGTTTATGTTTCTTCAGTTATGGTTTAATATCGTGGCCACTATAATCAACCTTGCCTTGTTATTACCTTATCAGTATATGAGAGGAAGTAATCTTTTTTTAATGCCAAACGATTGATGACGAAAGCCCCAGTACAGTGGACCGAAATTCCTGTACTTTTGATGTCCTTTTGCCTGCTCACATATAGGCAAATTATTTGTAATTGAAATGTAACTAATTCAATGGTATAAAGATTCTTTAAAATGGTATAACAATTAGTAATTCATTTCAGATGGAGTAGGGAAACGCGGGGAGAAGAAGCATTCTACAATCTCAACTTAGAATATTGGTAATGCATGCCCCGATTTCCCGATGAGAAAATGGAGGGAGAGCATGGATGCACGAGACCCTTCGTATCGAGATCCGGGAAGGGCGAACGATGTATTCGTCATTTTGGGTATGATAGAGCGACGCACCCCGGACCAAGAATGAGTTCTAGGACCTCGGAAGACACGGTGAACGGTTACGCATGAGGGATAGAGGGTCGTGATACTCGCATTCAACCAAATATCACGGCGTAGATCTCGTTCGATGTCGATTATGGATCAATGAGTACCGGGAAAGGAAGATTTTTACCATTTTTATACTTATACTAAAGTTGAAACTATCCTACTATATATAAAGGGGAAGTTTTCTTCCCAGGCTTAGCCATAATATTGCAACTGGTTTGAACGTTTATTTCATTTCTAACTCGTTTATTTGATATTCTTAATTGTTCATGTTGGATTAAACCACATATCCTTAAAACCACGTACAAATTTAATTTATACTCAATTTTAGGGTAAACAAATATAACAATAATTTTATCCTCCAGATACATATTTGGTGAGCAATTCGAGGAATTATTATTGATATTTATTCATTTTGGAATTTAGTTTATGTTAAATGGTAGTTGCCTGAAAGAATTGTATATGTGGCTTGGTATAATTTTGAATTGTGACGAGGGTTGAAATCTTGAGAGACACACTGATTTTATCTTATTACTGTATAAAGTATAAACACCCCAAATGATCGGTTATCTCGACGTTCAAAATCAAAGCGCGAAGCTTTTCTTATTTTTGACTTCTGATTTCAGAAACCATATGTCTGTCCGTAATCTTTTAGACTGCTGAAGATATACAGATAATATATGCAAGCTTTGATTGGTGTTTGGTGTAATAATTAAAGTAATTGAGTTACTAACAAAAAAAAAATGATTGTGTCTAGACGTAATCATGTCTAGGACCGAAAATGATCGTGTCTAAACCTGATTATGCATATTGTATGAATTTTTGATCCCATAATTTCACGTGTCACTAATCTTTTTCTTGTAAGGATTATAGTAATAGTAAAATAAATCATACTCAAAAATTAATTTATGAAACATATTGTTTTCTTGTAATAAAAAAATCTATTAATAGAATAATAGTAACTTTTTGAAATGCTTCAATATTAAGAAATATATCATTTAAATTAAGAGTGGAGGAGTTGTTAATACTTATCAAGAATTCCTCTTAACTGTTAGTTTAATTGCGGTTTTCCAAGGAAGTTTCATATTTCTTGTCTTTTGGATTTTTCTTCATGGACTTACTTATAGAAGTATCTAACCAAGTGTATGACAATTTCAATCTTCATTTTCCCTAAATTCATTGACTTTAAAAGTCTTGCCGTGTACAAAATCGTTCTTGAAGGTTAATGTTTGTTTGAGTTGAAGTTGAAGAGCTCTGAGCAGAAATTATAGTTTGACTTACAGCTTGTTTGGATGATTGTTACCTATTGTTTTATATTATATTGTATTATTACTTTAAATATGATATTTGTTTTGATTGTTATTTGAATTTTATTGTATCATACTTTTAAATCCAACAACGGAAAGTGTCATTTTATGGAATGGCGGATTTGGTATGATAGTGTTACCTTACTTTTTTCTAACATCATGTCCTTCCTTATTATTAAATAATCATATTTTATTTTTTACCCTATTTTCTTATATAATAATTTTACTCTGTACATCGTATATTTTCGTAGTAATGTTGCAAGTGTATTTGGTGTGTGACGTCATAAAACGACGGCAAACACCATAATCTATCCAAACGTTGAATTTATCAAACAATATAATAAAATATAATACATTATGAAACGACAGGTAACAACAATCTAAACAAGTCGCACCCGTTTGTCTTCATTTCAAGTGGCGTGGTCGCATTTTGCTTCTTGCTTCTCCGAAAAGCAATTTGAAAAAATATGATTTTAACTTCTATTCTCGGACAATGGAAAAGAATTTTATATTTTTAGGTTCATCTAAATCAATGGTAAATCCAAAATTGAAATTCCATGAGCTTGACACTAACCTACTGCGAATTAGGAATTATAGATTCGTAGTTTAATACTTATTGAAATTATTAATAACTTTTAAATAGATATTTATACTCTATGTCGAAGGGGTTGAACTTGTAGCAAACATGCTACTAATCGCCTCTGATAAAAAAGAGAACAACATCAACAATAATTGTGGAATTAATTACCAAAAGAATATAGCAAATAACCTGCTAGCTAGTACTGTATAACATGTCTAATAACATTTATTAATATAAATTTCTTAATATTATCATTAAAAAATATAAATATTACTGCACTGTTTCTTGACTCTCGAACAAAGATATATGTTAGTTATTATATAAAAGTATGAGTATGAAAGTCAACTCCGCATCCACGCCGCTGTTTTCTGCTTAGTTACTGCCTCTTTTTAGTCATCGTATACCGGTTTAATTAGGTAGAGGAATTTCTAGATCTTAATAAAGACAATATTTTTTCGTAATTCAACGTAAAATCTAGAAGCGGTGAAATCTTAGATAAGACTTTTCTTTGAGGAGAAGATTATATTATAATAAGGCAATGAAATAATGATAGTATTAAGTAGGGGTGTTCAAACCGAATCGGAAAACCTCACTAAATCGAAAAATCAAATCAAACTGATTAAAATATCCGATTAGATTTGGTTTGACTTGGTTTGGTATTGAATAAAAAAAAATCGAACCAAACCGACATATAAATATATAATTTTTATATATATTTGTAAGACTTTATATTGAATTTTCTTTAAAAAATATTGAAATATTTGGGATCCTCTCATGTGTTAACCTAGAAAGTGTACCTTAACGAAATTTATTGTTAGACGACTAGGAAAATAACTATCATGTATTACTAAAAAAAGTCTCCCATTAGAATATTTTAATAGATCATGTGTTTGTCATTCTTTTCAATATTTACTAAACATATGTTCACTTATCAAAACTTTATTTATAACTTTAATAAAGTAAGATTGGAATAATATTCATGTAACAAAAAAAACCCGACAAATCTTAACCAATCCAAACTGATATAATTGGTTTGGTTTGGTTTTGATACAAATCGAACCAACCCGGTCCATGTATGTAAAGACCCATAAAATTTCATGTCTAAAATAATGCCCGAATAGGTCCCTGTGTTGTTATAACTGTAGAAATTCTTTAAAAAATGGACCTTTTTTGAGTAAAAAGTACCCCGGGACTTAAAAGATAAAATTTTCCAGAATTGTGTTGTTATGCGACGCACTAAGTGATCGCATAACGTGTATGCGGACCGCATAATAGTTGCATACATGATCAGGCTTCTGTCCAGTTTGGGGACAGCTATGCGGCCCAAGATGCGATCGCATCTTGGAAACACGGACCGCATAGCTGTCGCAAGATTTCATTCTCTGATTCTCTTAGTCGATTATCATGTTAATTGAAACTGTGAAAGATGATTTCTTTGTGATTATACTATCATGTGCAAGGTTCGTTAAATGCTTGAATATGTTGGTA
Organism: Nicotiana undulata; assembly: GCA_005239495.1. Taxonomy (NCBI): domain Eukaryota; kingdom Viridiplantae; phylum Streptophyta; class Magnoliopsida; order Solanales; family Solanaceae; genus Nicotiana; species Nicotiana undulata. Next base: position 15,218 of record ML291610.1, read on the forward strand.
TAAAAGAATGGTAAAGAACCCAAATGTGTGAATGTATCTAAGTGCTAAGGGTTGTGTAACAAGTGATGAAAAAAGAGACGTGAATTGATTTAATTGAACTAAATGACCATGGCAATATCGGGTATGACTCATTGTTTGGCAAGGTTTATTGGGGCTTGACTTCATACGGATTGTTAGTCGTAATGAATTTATACTCTTGTTGATAGGAATCCTTGTGATTGAATTATTGATTGATAAAGACTATTGTGAACACCTGATTGTTTGATTGTTAAGAAATTGTACTCTTGATGATATGAAACCTTGTGAGTGAATTGTGGGCTGTTATTGTTGCTATGAAATGTGATTGTACGGAGGGATGGGGTTGCACGCCGCAACACGAAGTAATAAGGGTGGAATGTGAATTGTACGGTGGGATCGGGTTGCACACCGCAACAGAATGTAATAAGGCTGAAATGTGATTGTCCGGTGGGATCGGGTTACGCGCCGCAACAGGAAGTAATAAGGGTGGATTGTTGAGAAGGAATAAGGGTGGAAATGTGATTGTGTTGAAATAAGAATCTGTGAAACCCTCAATTGTGTTTGTCTCTGTATATCTGTGCAATACTTGTTGGTTTCGTTGACTGCCTTCTATCTGTGCATTACTTGATTTTACTTAGAGTAAAGTTTGTTTATACATGCTAGTACTATTCAACGATACTAACATCCCTTTTGCCGGGGGCGCTACATCTTTTATATGGATGTAGGTGGTTCCATAGCAGGTAGCTCAGCCCGCCGTTAGTGGTGTCTCATCTTTATCTCTTCAGCAGTTTTGGTGAGCCCCACTTCTTCTCGGGGCCGTGTGTGGATTATACCATTCTCTTTTGCTTATGTTGTAAAAAGGTATAGTCGGGGCCTTGTTGCCGGCAAGTTTATGTAGAACTCCTAGAACTCTTAGAGGCTCCGTAGACATTGTGTGGGTTGTATATATATGTATATTTTGGCCGGTATTGTACTCACTCGTAATTGTGGATCGCATCAGAAATGTTGTATGTAACTTGTATGTTTTGGGATTATCTATTGTTGAAAGCTAAAAAAGGAAAAATGGAATTATGTTGTAAATTGTACTTTGAATTTAAATTGGCTAACTCATATGGAATAATGAACGTTATGAAAACGGGGTAATACGTTGGGTAGGAAAGGCAATCCAGGTCCGCTTGATTGGGTTCATCCGGTTAGGCGCCGGTCTCGTCCCTTGATTTTGGGGCGGGAAAAACTTGGTATCAGAGCCTAAGGTTTTTAAAGTATCCTAGGATGTCTCGGAGCCGTGTCTAGTAGAGCCCTTCTTATCGGTGTGTTGTCGACCACATCTATAATTAGGGAGCTGCATGGACATTTAGGAAAATACCCTTTCATTGTTACTCTGTATGGTGCAATGAAGTGAAAGGTGAGAATGTCTCTATCTAACTCGTGCATTGTCCTAATTTTCAATAAATGGCGTCCAAGAAGAGAGCTCGACTCGGCCTAGAGGCCAATGCCACCCCAAGTGTGGCCATAAATCCTTTATTTGATGGTGCGAGTGAGAATGGTTCCCCGACCTTGAATCTGCCTGACTCCTCCGTGCCAGGCCAGTCTATCCCTGTTCCTGCTCCAGCAGAGAGTACTGAAATCCCTCCCGCTAATGTTCCTGATCCTTCCTCAGTTCCAGCTTCAGGTCCCAGTATTTCTGATGGGGACCTCAGGGGAGCTATTCAGATGTTGACTCAGTTAGTGGCCTCCCAGGCCCAAAGATCACAGGTTGCCCCTGCGTCCTCTAGCGAGCAAGGGGATTCTTCAAGTTCTAGGGTCAACCAGTTTCTGCGGTTAGCCCCTCTAGAGTTCACAGGCACCGACCCAGAGGACGATCCTCAAGATTTTGTAGATGAAATGTACAAGACTCTCTGGGTTATGAAGGCTACTGAAACAGAGGGAGTTGAGTTAGCTTCCTATCATCTAAAGGGAGCAGCATATTCGTGGTTTGAGATGTGGGAGAGTTCCCGTGGAGAGGGGAGCCCTCCGGCGAGGTGGGTCGAGTTTGTAGATGCCTTCATGGATCATTTCTTGCCTGCCGAGATTATGGCAGCCCGTGTTGCGGAGTTTGAGGTCCTTAAGCAGGGCAACATGAGTGTGTGGGAGTACCATATGGAGTTCGTGCGCTTGTCCAAGTATGCTACCCACATGATGCCGACTATGGAGGCCAGAGTTCGGCGGTTTGTTCAAGGCCTTGGTCCGTTGGTTGTCAATGAGGCTGCTACAGCTGCTTTGCATTCGGATATGAACTACGGGAAGATTGTGGGTTTTGCCCAAGCTACGGAGGCCCGGAATAAGATTAGAACCTTGAAATACACATTTTTAAATTTTTGATCCGCCTCGATCATACATCTTTTATTAGGTCCATGCATCATGTACTACCGCGCGGTTTAGAATATTCTCCAGTTCTAAATGCATATATATACTGGCCAGTTGTAATTATAGTGCATCTAATGTCTTAAGAGGGCGTTCAAACATAAAGTTGTTCGCGGTTTTCTGCTAGTAGAGACATTAAAAGTAGCGACAGACAAAAAGAACATAACAATTGTAGAAATTAAAGATTATGAAAACAATGATTATATTGTCATTGCCCTTTCAATTATTTCTCACTTTACGGGCGTTATGCAGTATATATGTTTCCTTGCATTGAAACGAAGCACATGACTGATGGAAGCTTACTGGAAAACAGTAATAACAGGCTTTTCGTAAAGCTCTCAGAAAAGATGGAACATCTTTATGGACGTAAGATCACTTTGCTTCGATTTCACTCTTCAAGTTTTAAGGGATGTCGACTACAATTAGCTGCACAGCTTTGACTGTTAAGTATGGTTCCTCTCATGATTCATGCTTCATGGAAAGTTGAGTAGGCGTGTACCCAGAATTTTTGCAAGAGATAGTACAAGAATATTCTTAGTCTATTAGTTTGTTGAGTAATTCAGTTAGAAAAGTCACTGGTTCAATTTTTAACCATACACCTTTTAAAGAAAAATCAAACACAAAACAAATGCACCAAGAGACAATTAATTCATGTCAAGTGGTGTCAATTTTTTCTACTTATCTTTTTCCTCACGGTATTAATACACATATTTAATATAAAAAATTCGACGAAACGGTGTCATGCCAAGAGTGGATCCGCCCGTGAAGTTGAGGATGTATATGTGCAAGGGCGAAGGTAAAGCATGAAGTACGAGTTCAGATGAATTCAGTAACATTTGCTTAGATAACTGTTTTTGTATTAAGAAACTCATTAAATGTATATAAATATTTAATTATGAACCAACTAATAAAGACAAACCAACGCGATTGATAACAAGTTCAGTACGCATAAACTTTAAATCCTAGCTTCGCCCATGTACGTGGGAACAAGCGAGTTGTTTCCTATCTCAAACTACCGACGTTTTGGCGATTCTATCCCAGATTTGTTCTTGGATAAATAACTGTTCTCATGCATTGCATGAATTTTAGTTATATACACTAATATTGTGAAAAAGATTATACTATGACAATATATATGGATTAAATTAACCTACAAAAACATGTCAGTTATCATTATTGGGTTACTGATTAACTTATCTAGAGAATTTACTTGTAATTACTTTTTTTTATTAAACTAATTGTTTAAATACTTTTACACTATATAAAACTTAAAACTTATTCGTATCAAGGTTGTATTGGGTCGTCAATCATCATCTTGCTCTAGGTTCCAATAATAATGCTTCATGAACCCATCAGTTTCTCGCGTAAAATATTATAATTAGTTACTGCTATGTTAGAAGAGGCTAACAACAATCTTTTAGGATCTTTTCCAACATCTTATAGATACTTTTATTATGAAATTTTATCATTAAATGTGATTTTACGTAGTGCTATTTGATGATGTAAATTTTAAACAAGAAAACAATTTGAAGTGACAACTTTTCTGCAACTTTTGGAACTTGCAAAAGAAAAAAAAAAAAAAAAAAATACATTGCTGATTAGGAAAATCACGTTGATTGTACTGCTATTTCTGGTTGTATATATCCACTACTTGTTTCCAATAAGTGCAATATTAATTTTTGGTAACTAAACTGTTGTTGTCCTGAATAGTGATGAGGTGGGTAAAAGAATCAAGAGACGTCTCCATTCTCAACTTTTTGCTTTCTGATCATTCTTCTGATATGTTTAGCTTTTCTTGGTAATACTCGATCACGCATATCTTTTCTGTTTGCCAAGTACTAGCTTCTTTCCCATCAACCCAATCTCTTGGCTTTCATTAACAGTAACGCGAGTTTAATTGTTATACATTAACAGTAACGAGAACTTTTACGCTATTAGGAACCTAAACATAATAGTCCATAAAATGTGGATTACAATAATAACCTGAAAAATAAGTCAAATTAGCTACTACAACAAGTTAAGATATAATTATGTGTGCCATCCGTCTGCTTAGTGTACGTAAGTTAAATCCATCACGTTATCCCTAAGCTGAGTATTTTGTTTTTCTTTGTATTTGTCCCCTCCTTTCTTTTGGATTGAAAAAATTCAAGACATTGCAGAAACTGGCTTATTCTGGAATCCTTGATTGTGTAGTGTACATTGGAATAGGAAAAGTGCAGAAAGAAACTGAAAGGGAAAGTGAGTAGGTCTGGTCTAAAAGAGATGAAAGGGCAGTGAGGCAAAGCACATGGAGAATGACTCTGTTTGTAAAAGCAGATTGATTTATACCAAAGTGTTTGTCAAGTGGAGAAACTACTACTTTGTCGAAAGCAGTGGACCTATTTTGGCGTTTGCATTTATTTCCCCATCCTTGTTTGTTTGTTCCATCATTACACTATTTCTAGACCTTCTTCCTTTTATTCCCATTTTCTTTTAAATATATAATCTGTTGCAAGGGAAAACTCCAGCTTTAGTTTCTAAAAGTCGCCTGTATTCTTATTTCTTAAGTTCGATTTAATCAGCTTAATTTCCTTTATTTTGTTACTTAAGCCCCAACATACTTTTTCTCCAACAAACGACTACTTTGATCCAGTGCTAGACCAGTAGCAAACTCCAGCTATACTTTGTCATTTAGATACATAAATTTGAGAATTAGATATTTTTGAACTATTTCGATCTGTAGAAATCTCCACACAGAGACAGGATCACCTACAATCGTCAATTTCAGGTCCATTTCTTTGTGTATGTGCCCTTTTATAGCTAATTTGCTACTATGCAGGAAATTTCCCCATCCCGAGCTAAAAAAAATGAAGAAATGGTACCTTAGGTAGGGGACTAATACTCCTATAAGACTCATGTATAAATTACCTGTAGCCTTGATGGGAAAACACTAACAACCCCTGAGAGTATACAATAACAAGACTATCCATTCATAATCCAATAACAAAGCCACATGAGTGAAAATGTCGAGTTGTGCCTTATTTTGGCCAAACAAAGAGAGTGACTTATGCCGTATAAATATCTAAGCTAAGCTACTATGGCCATAAGCTCACTAGGAACATGTCAACAAACAAGTCTTTTTTTTTTTCCCCGCGGATTAGTCCGATGACTCACTTCTTTAGTTAAACTCTAACCAGACAAATTTCTTCGTAAGAGAGAACACAAGACTTTTTGCTATCAAAACGAAGATTAAACTTGTTTAGACTATTGGTTGATCTCGTCCAAATTGTTATGCGATCATCCAATATGAGAAAGAATTAACCTAGAAAGTATTTGAAGCATTAACTATATTAAGGCAAAACCCACATAAATTTTCAAGTGATTTGTTATAGAGGCTCGCTCTTCAGATTAGTGATATTTTAGAAAATCTTTGGTCAGAAACTGGGATGTCAATAGACAAAATATTGTGAAGCTTAGCAAAACTCTATGTTTGAACAATCTCTAATATACCGTAAAAGATAGATTATTTAGCATTAGAATGAAATAAAACAAAGAGAATATAGGATTTAGCCGTAGTCAACTGAACATAAATCTCATTTGCTCCAAGTAGGGCGCTACTTTTGTCGTAGGGCATGGAATCAAGCTCAGAAAATCAAGGGGTTTTAAATTATAATTGTGCACTTTCCAAGCACTTATACTCATGGACAATGAAGTTCAGAATTTTTCAGAGACAAACGTGTGCTTTGCATTAAATAACGAGTCAAACGTTTGAGAATCAAATGTCACCTGATATTGTAGACATTATGGAAAGCGATCAGCTTATGGAAAATAGAAAATTCGAGGCCCAATATTTTGAAACAGCCCAATCCGAGAGAGACTTCTTAGGGGTAGGTGCACAAACAACCATTCTTAATTTCTTAGAGTCTTTATTTAGAGATTAGTCGGTACTTATTTTGTCCTGAAATTTTGAACTAAAATTCTCAACCAGGACAATTCAGGACGATGGTGTCCCGAAAAATTGAACTGAAAAACTAAAATGTAGGACGCACTGGCTAATTCCTCAATAGCAACTCTTAAGAGTGGCTACCTGCAGGTGCGGATCTATAGCCCAGTATATGGGTCAAGTGAACCCATGGTCTTTCCGTCTAACTAGGTATTTTATGTACATGTTTTTTAGAATTGATCAAATATTACCTGCCGGCACTTATGCTCTAAAAAGATTAAATGGTGCACTTGGTTAAATACTAAGTTATTTACCTAGTGGAATAGAGATCAATTCCCACTTAATACTTTTATTTTTTTTCCCTTATTAGTATCAAAATCCTACTCTGGCTACCTGGTGTCATTTCTACGACTTTTAGACACAAAATCATCACTTGGTCACCAAGAAAACATCACATTAGCATCTTAGAAAACACACTGTAGAAGCTTTTTACACAACCTCATTAAGAAACTTATTTTTATGAGGCCGGTAAGATAGGCAAAATCAGCAAAAGAAGCTTCCCAAAATGATACTTAGCTTATCAACTCCACTTGGTAAAGCAATTATAGATGGAGCATGGATGCGTTACAGTTGCGTTCAAATATCTCTGTAGTAAATGCCCTATCTCCCCGATTAAAGGTTTGCGGTGCAAGATATGGATGGAACAAAAAGGGAAAAGGCAGATGCTTGATCAAATGTGCAACGCTAAACAACTGCAATCATGCACCTAATGGGAAAGACTTGCGTTCAAATATCTCTGTAGTAAATGCCCTATCTCCCCGATTAACGGTTTGTGGTGCAAGATATGGATGGAACAAAAAGGGAAAAGGCAGATGCTTGATCAAATGTGCAACGCTAAACAACTGCAATCATGCACCTAATGGGAAAGACGTAACGAATGCAAAGGGCGAAATAGAGGCATCCATCCGCAACTTATCCCAATGCACCATGCATAATCAGATCTTTCTTCCAATTTCCTTAATAGGCTGGACTGTGGATGCAATGCCTGTTTAATACTTCCCTGGAACTCCTAGTGCTATGTATTTGCTAGAGAGAGGGAGAGAGACTATAACTAAGTAGAAAGTTTTGTTGCGTGGAAATAGTCAAAAAGTTTGCTTTCATTACTACAAAGGATTGAACGGCCTCAGGCTTCTCTTAGTTTCAATAGAGACAAAGAAACATCATTTCACATACAGTACATGTCACTAATTCTGCGTCAGATGGTAACTAAAGAAGACTGCGACCTATGCTTTTATGGCTTTAATCAAACCGGAAGTCTGGAATCATTTTAAAAAGATGTAAATTTAATTTATTTAGTAAATAAAAACATGAGTAGTAAGTCCCAAAATCAGGTTTCCACAGGTAAAAAGCATTATCTTTCGGCATTCATTCTATAGCTTTCAGCCATCCAACTCCCATAACTGATGGCTAAGCAAAAAATTAAAGTAGTACTTCAAATTAAGAGATGCAAGGACTGTGATAAGTTTCTCCTAGAGAATTATCATTTTCAAGTATTCTGGAATTTCAACATCAGCCCAAAAATAACTAGGAAAGCAAATTGAATTTAGAGCTTACAGCTTTGCACTTCCAGGGCAAATTTCACCATAAATCCTCCAAAATGTTTGTTACAGCAGCCTTTCCAGCTAATATGTTAAGCATTCTTAAGTACCTATGGCAGATAGAAATTGAGATCAAGCCTGTTTTGAATAGAAATACTGGACAAATAGTAAGTTCATTAAATCTAATTTAAAAAAATTCTTGTTCTGAGATATTTCTTTCCCCAGCTCCCCCCCCCCCCCCCCCCCCCCCCCCTTCC